>CAEMYA010000051.1:5528423-5557785 GCA_903131615.1 Diplodus sargus
CAACAATTTATATTTGCATTATAAGTAATAAAAAATGGTTTGTTAAACATATTTGTGGTTTTCACAGTAAAAAATAACCTTTTCTACTCAGATTTTATGTTTTTTTTTGTGATTTTAGGTCTATTGTGTTAATACAATATGTGAAAATGAAAAAATAACTGTACAGTCACACATGTGAGGTTGTGCTGAAAATAATCACACCAAGTAAATAGTTTTTAAGGTGAAATATAATGGCAAAATCAAAAATAGTCAAAAACAAACAATTATACCCTGGAATATCGGATTTCATAACAAACCTAAATATCCCCGACGTTCCACCTTCAAACAGCCTCATTTGGCCATCAGTGAAATGCTTCCTAACCTCCCACTTTTCTATAGGAACACATATTTCCTACGGGCACTGCACTAGTTCTACAAATTTGTGGAGGAAAGGCTCCTGTTCAGGCGTCGTAAGTGTAGTCTCATTAGCGGAAATCCTTGGCTTATGGCTGGTGAAACTGATAGTAACAGGGAAGGAGGTTTGCTGCTTGGCTGCATGTATGCAGTGACATCACTGACAAAGGTTACAATTTACAGCTGCATGGGTTTCTGCCATCATTTCCATGGCTCTCTCAGGATGCATTCAGCTCAAGTGTAAACCCAATGTGATGCCACACGTTGTTTTTTGGACTGTGATTTTAAACCCTTTGGCAAAATGGCTCCTGCTATCTTTGGCTGTTGCAGACAGAAGTGACAATATTTTGACAAGTAGGTGGAGCAGGGGACAATACTGATGGAACCTATGGCGACACGGCAGTGGGGACTTGTCAGTCACATAATAGCATACCCTCCTTTATCTTCTAATTAACTCTAAATGGGACCGTAATTTACATAAATGAACATCATGCTGTATTGAAGAAGATTTGGAACTAGCGGTTGAGATCATAAACTCATTAAAAAAATGTTCCCTGAGGTCATAAACCAAATGAGAGGTAGGCTCATTTTCTCATAAGCTTACATGAAAATCTGATTTCTTTCCAGTAGGGTCAGACATTGCTAGCTGTAAGAAAGAACTTAAATTCATAAAGGCACTTCGGCATCAGCTTCACTTTTCAGACCCTTAAGCTTCATCCATTATCCATTTTTTTTTTGTAAGTGCTTTTCTACAGAACTGGAGAACTTCTGGCTGAAGCCAAAGACCATCAGCATCAAAGGGACTACAGATGAAATTTAGCTAGTAGCTCATTCTGGTATGGCTGAGAGCCATGCACTGTCCCTGTTAAATAAACAAATAAATAAATCACATGCTAGCATAAAGTCACCCGATCAGCCATTATAACTGAACACATCCATGTGGGTGTGCCAGGTTTTTAGGCCATTTTCTGCAGTATACTAATCAGGTGTTAACCTAAATGAATTTCACGTTTAAGTTTGTTCATCTTGTATGTTTATTTTTATTGTGAAAAGATGCTTTACTTACTTACAGCAAATCGTGATTCTAAACTTGTAGCAAAGACAAAGCAGTGCTTTATTCACACTACTAACATTCATGCTAACACAGAAAAAAAGCAAATTAGTGCCTACTTTTTGACATTAAAGTCAACATTGTGGCAAAAATACTGTGGTTTCTCCACACAATAGATCTAAGGCCCGTTTCTACTTATGGTCAATTATGTCGAGTTAATAAACCATTATGCACAGCCTCCAGGAAACGGAGGATTTGAGCGTTATCAGTGTTTTAGGGTAATTAGTCTGCTTTTGAGGACTCCGATTTCCCGCCCCTCCCTCTCGCTCGCTCCATTCTTCTCCCAGAAAAAGACTTTGACAGGTTCCGAGGTCACATCCCTCCACCTGAAATGTCCTTCTTGATCAGAATTATTTTTCATTCTGCCCCAGCGCTGCGCTGTCTGCTTTGCATGTAGCGTGTTTTCAAGGAATGTATGAAAAATGCCAGCGGAATGCCTGTGGAATCTTAAAATCAAACACCCTATTCCCTTCACATTTAGAGCGAGCCGGCTCAAAAGCTTTGACACCGAGCCAAGGTCACCGCTAAAAAACAACAGGGACCCGTGGATTGGCTCGTATGTCAAGCAAGATTTAGAAGATTGTAAGAGGCAATTACTGCGGGGTCGCGGAGCTGTGTGCGCACAATAAACCGACACAACCTGATCAGGATTATGATGCCCTAATTTCCATAAATCTGCCATCACCGCGGCAGGAGGCACGAATGACTGATTGTAATCGCAAAGAATTTGTGACGATTAACAAACCTGCCGGGTCAAAGTGCCAATCAAAATGCAGTAACACTGTGGCTTCTCATTACTCTTAACTCCCAGTTTCCGACAACTTTGTTGAGATGCAGGTGACGCCGCGTGACAAGTTTTCTTTTTCCTTTCCTTTGTAGTTGCCTTCCTGGCTTTAGGTGCGCCTTGTGATCTCTCTGCGAGGACTGTTGTACTTCCAAAGCAGTAAATGTCTTTTGTCACACAAAGTGGCACGATAAGAACCTGAGCAATCATAATCAGGAAGCCTGTCTGCGTGACACTGACAGGTAGTATTAACCTTGCATCGCAGAGGTGGCGCCTGTTACGGCGCTGCTACGTGTGTTACCTCTGTCCTTTCCGAGGTACATGACAAGAAACCTTATGAACAAATGAATAGCGGGTCTCAAATTAGAACTTGGCATGCACCAAGACGGATGCAGCACACCGCAGCACAGCGTGTCCGGGCAGCTACACCAGTGTGACATATTCATGCCCACACAAACACACTTCTGCGCGGACCAGCCCCGCGCAGTGATCCGTAACACAATAAAATCGGTCCTTTTGCCACTATTTTCTGACATGAAAGGCCCAACAGATGAATGCTGTTTGGTTGTAATGCATTGGATAAACATTGACCCGGGTGTGTTAATGTTTGCCATCCATTTCATTTGCCAAACCAAGTGTTCATATCCATCCATTTGTCAACAGAAAACGCAATGCGTGGAGAGTTTTGGGGGAGCTGGGTGCGAGGAGGGAGGGGGAGGAGGGGGGAGCATAAAAGATTACATGTATCACTAGGAGACAGCGACAGCACTGGATTAATTAATTGTGCCGCGTCTGCTGTGCGAGCAAACGCTGCTCCCTCGTGCCAGAACCGCGAGAATCTTCCAAATCCGGTTTTAAATCTGCCGTGATTTTTCTGTAATGCTCTGTGCTCAACTCAGATTAGTGATAAATGAATGTAATGTGCGGCGTTTTGTTCCGGGCTTTGATCGATGGTAAAGAAAAGTCAGCTGTTGCCTGCTGCCGAAAAACTTTCCAGGTATAGTGGATGCTAATGCCGTTTATCAACGCTGCAGTCTGTTCCCGTGCACCTGTCTAAAGGGATATCCCCCTGAGTGAAAGCCTCCATGATGCTTACCCAGCGGAGATAATGTGATTGTGGACAGCCCTGCATCAAAGGGAAAATGCTCGGTCTGCTTTGTTTTCATGGCTCAGTCATTTGTTGAAAAATGTGCCTCTTTCCTTACCTGTACCTCATCCTAATGGTTATATACTGGTGTTCTGTGTGTCTCCAGCTGAACACTGACATTAGATAAATAAAAGGGCTTATATATGTAATGGTTATAATGTGCATTGCGCTCTAGAATTAGGTAAGTTAAGGTAATGTCCCTGCAGCAGTCTTTTCAATAATACATCTTGAACAATGATAAAGGGGAAAAAACAACAAGATGAAGACATATATACTGACAGGGCGGCGCTTTGGCCATACGCTTGAAAATAATACACACATATCTGTTCATCAGACATGTAGCTGTGCTGTTGCTGCAAGGTGCTCGCATTTTTCACTCGGCCGGCTGCATACAAGATGGAGTTGTGACACAGAATAAGACTTATGCTCGTAGATCAGACTAATAAATACTGTCCGGCAGCAGAAAGGAGACGGGTGCATTAGTTTAATTCACTTACAGTACATAATGCAGGAGAGGCTGTCGGTGCCAAAAGCTGTGTCAGTCTGCCGCTCCTGAGACAGTGGCCTCACAATGGAAGCATTTACTGTAGGGCTTGAGATATCGAATGCCTAGATCCGCAGTTGGACGGAGCTCAAGCCGTGTTTCACAGAAATGAATTTGGTACATGAAGTGAACCTTTCATATTTGATTATAAATGAAGACGGTGTAATTCGCTCGTAAATCACAATATGTTAAAATCAACCGTTTCGCGGAAAATACTTAAATCCCTCCTGCTCTAACCTATAAACAACAGTACTTTACCTGCAACGATGTAAAAACTCCCACAAATTCAATAATAATAGCATTCAGCACACCCGCCCATGCAAGCACGGCCAACTGAGTATCCACAGAGTAAGAGAAAAAGAAAACTGATAAAAGTCGACACCTTTTCTTTTATGGTCCAACTGGCTTGTCTCTGTGCCAGCGTGTCAAAACACTGTGGATCATTTATCTTCACAGAGATAAACAAAGTTCTTTGTGTCAGACACAAAGGGATCGGTCCACGTGTGAAAATCAGTTCTTCTCTGTAACATAAAAAAAATAGAAAAAAACCTGTGAATAGAAAGACGTCCTTGGTGCTGCATTGAGATTGATGAGGACTCCTCAGAGAAAATAGAGGTGTGCCTGACGCTGCATGTGTAGCAGCAAGACTTGATGGGACAGTAAACCATACAATGTATATACATGTGTGTGTGTTTGTGTGTGTGTGTGTGTGTGAAAAGCAAAAGAAAAAAAAAATGGTGTCACATATAGTCACTGGTGCATTATGAAAGGCCCTGTCATAGTGCTTTAGAGGCGCCCACGGCAACCCATCTAAGACCACACATTCATGCAAACAAACCATGCACACACTTATTTTTCCTCCGCCCTCCGGGGCACAATTTACCACATCGCTGTGTTATAAAATGCATGTTGTTTGCCCTGGGCCTGTTTCAAAACTGACAAACTGCTAAGAGAGCAGCAGAATCAACACTGACATCCACATACTCAACGATTCCGGAGCATCACAATCACGCTTGGAAGCCTACACGCATTTCCTGCAACTTAAATAAAAACTTAACTTAACAATTAAATTCTAGCATTAAGGTTGGATTGAACCTAAGAAATACTTTATTTCATAGGATGGCCCCGCTGACTTGATATATGTTTCAGGGTGAAGGTGCACCCAAATGCAGGAGACGGCAGGCAGGATGTGCAACGGTGGAATATTTATTCAATATCATGGTAACACAAGGAACAGGCAAACACAAGAGATGACCTGACGAAGACTGAGCTCAAAACTAGACTTAAGTACAAACTGAACTAGCAAGGGGATGAGGTGCAGATGGAGTGAGGCAGAGAAACACAAGTGAGGGTAACGAGTGGAAAAATACTATGAAAAGTGAAGGAGATGATAGGCTGGAAAAACACAAGGGACAAGGAAGGGCAAGTGAGACAGGTGAGGAGCACAGGGACACAGAACAAAACAGAGCACAAAAACCAAGAAAACACAATACACGAATAAAATGAAACTGAAATGCCAAGACCAAATTGGAAATGGGATTGGGGATTGAATTGGCACGGGGGAAAAAAGGACATATAATGCACAAACAAGCATCTACTCTGCCTTTGTAGTTCTTGTGCAATTGACTTGTAGTCGGCACAAAACTGCCCCATGTGGAAGATCAGCACAGATCTGCCTGTACGTGGACAAATGACAAAACTTACATCACAGGGACCCACACACACTTTCACGGTGGCACGGCGAAAACTCAAGTGGTGAAGTAGTTTAATATTAAGGCAACACCTAGATATTTAGGAATGTCTGTTGGCACAACTTTTTCAATTAAGTGGTGAATATGTTTTTACAATGTTAGTGGAGGAAGAACTCAGACAGTGTCAGAAATCATGGCAGTGAAATGATGTCTATAAAAGACAAGCAGGGGTGAGTTACTTCCTGGAAATCACGATGCGGGTGACAGATGTAAGAAACATTTGGCGATCACTGCCGTGTTCAGCCAAATGAGTTGGTCTTCGCACTGACACACAGAGCACGCAGGGATGTTGATTTGGTATTTGTCCCACACTAGCAGCTTGTACCACATTTCAAGACGCCGCATCGGTTGGCATGAACCATTGTGGAATAAATACTTGTGCCTTGTACATCATGAACGAAATGGTTGTAAAGTAAATCAGTTTTAATGTCTCCGACTGTTTATTTGGTTGTTATATTATTCATAAAGCATACTGCGTGTTTTTATGGCAATGGCAGTGTTTGTGAGAGTGTGTGCTCGAAGCCGCACGTGTTGTTTGTTAAATCCAACATCATCTGTTGTCATGCCCTAATCCCTACCTGCTTTGGGAACAAGATTTATGCTCTGATATCTCAACGAAGGTAGCACACAAACATCACCTGTTGTTCATCCTCAACATTTATGCCAACGGTGTGGCTGGTTGAAACAATACACGTGTTACTAAAAACGGCAGAATCTCAGCAAGTCCCTGCTCTGTTATTTTCTAACCAGACCAGTCAGCACAAAACTTGTCTTCACCCTCACCTGCATGTAGGATCTCTATAAGGTGGCTATTCCGACGTTTCGTTGAGTTTCCCAGCCATTAGCCCTTCAACAAAGTTTCTACTGCCTTGTCAGCAGGCTTCCCCTACCAATTACTGCCACTGCAGAGGCCCCGGCTATGCACTCTGATTCAGCAATTAATGCTCTGCACCAGTGCTCCGGACAGTGACCCACTATCTAGCCCTGCTGCCTCCCCACCGCCTCTTTAGGCTTCACGGTTTGACTGGAGGGGACTTTTGGATGCACTTTGAGCTGGACCGGAAAAATAGCAAATGTTTCCAGGAGCCGACGGATACTCACCAAGAAGGATGGATCAAAAGTGTTGCAGCTGATGGGTGCCATATCGTTATATATCAAAAGCAAAAAGGGTTGCATCTCATGAGATTGCTATCCGCCCATCTTATATTTTGAACATTCCAGTTGAAGGTTCATTGCTCTGCAGGGTTATGTGCCTAGATGTGATGTTCTTGTTAAAGTGGAGGGAATTGTTAGGGATGATGAGACATGTTGTCACATCTCATCATGCGCCATGAGAAAAGTAAAAGGAAAGATAGGGGGCAGGGGCATTCTCCCTAATGTCTTAGTGCAATCCTCATGTTTCAAAGTCGTCGACCCCAAAAGAGTCGCTCTCCCTCAATTATTCAGCCTCAAAACGCGAATCCATCATAATTCGACTAAGATGGTAGCCAAGTGACAATTCTGATGATCACGGAAATGGCCACTGTCTTTCGTGTAGCTATTTAAAGGTGCTGATGAAAAGTTGTTTATCCAGCCTCTTCACACTCTGCTGAATTGGCAATGACTTTGAACAGCCTCATTTGTTCTGCTTACTGCACAGAAGAAAGTATTTAAAAATGCACAGCACTGTGTACATGTACATCTGCTCTGGGCATGTAGATATAAATATTTTATTCAGGAGCTCCATTTTATAGCCTGCTCGCTCAGACAGGACCGCACGTCGCACTTTGAAATGAATTCAAGAGCATCACTGTCCTCTGCCTCCCAAAGGTTTGAGGGTTTTTCTTTTTTAGTTTTGTGTCTCCCCCAGCCCGTTACCTAATATCTAATGTAACACTGGTGTATAGCTTTGTGAATTTCAATTTCAAAAAACCCAGAGTTTCATTTCAGGACAATATCGTTGCTTGTGTACAACTGAATGACACTCATTGAGATATGAAAGGGCAGAACAAAATTGCAGAGATGCCCATTGTGAACATGACTTGCTATGTATTCTCTCTTTTTTTTTTTTAAAGGTCTCCTGCAGAAGCTGCCTTAGTATATTTCAAGTTTTAAAATCACTGCTCCCCAGACCAGATCTCCGGAATGTATAACTCAAGTTACACCTCGAGGTATAATACTGAACCTCGAGAAATTTCCTTCCACTACTTTGGGAACTATTTTGCTTTGTATCATCCCACTGGCCAATTTAAAACTTTTAACCTTGAATATATTCAATGCTATCTGTGATTGTCAGTGTTGCTGTATGCGCCTCTGAGTGTTCTTTCATTGTATCTGCTGTACTGAGGTCTCTAGCAAAACGGAAATCACAATCTCAATAAGATATCCAATTTTAGAATAGGCGATATGAGCCAGTAAACAGTGATATAACAGTCATATGTGGGAATTAAATTCATTAGAACATGTCAGGAATTCAGAGGAGTCTCTTTGCTCAGAGTGTCGGGGAGTCAGATTAGCTGATAGTCATGATCTGCGTTTCTTTTATGAGTCACTGACATTCCTAACTATCGTCTAGTCAAGTCAATAATGATAAAGAATAATAGAGCGCTTGTCCAAGTTCCATACCGTTGCACTAAATTAAAATAACCAATCATATGACATTGAAGGCCCCTAACCAACAAATGTGATGCCAATCCCTTTATTCCAAGATTATTTATAGTGAAGTGCAAATGAACATCTGCCTCTGATAAACCTCATCAAATGAATAATTATATTGCAGGAGATAAATCCATAAGTCCTCCGTGGCATGCTTCATTACCTTCACCAGTGAAAGTGGAAGGCGGTTGTGTTTTTCCCTGTGAGTTTCTTTCTCCGTCTTTGTCAAGATGATGTACAACATACATTTATGTGGCTACAAACAGAGAAGATATATCACATTTGACCACACCATCTAATGATAAAAGTATAATGTCTGTGTTATGGTGGAGATTATATTTTTTGGTCCCAAATGCAGACAACAGAGACAGGGAGAAGTGAGATGAAGATTTATTGTACAAACTGGTGCTGGAAAGTGACGTGGACGAGATGAGGGCGGTTTCTAGGTAGGTAGGCAGGCAGGCAAGCTAGCAGGCAGGCAGGGAAGGATGGTTGAATACGGCTGGCGTGGAGGGACTCAGTGGAACAAAAGCAGAGCAGAGCATATACGGTGCTGGAGACCTCTGTTGAATGCAATGAAGAGAAATGGCACGAGCACAAAGCAAGAACGCAGAAAACACTACGCAGCAGCACCATCAAGTCAATGCAATAGTCTAGTGCCGAAATGGTGGAGAGACCAGGTAGAAGTAGGCAGTCATGATGAGATGATCCCTCTCAGGTGTGCCACTCAGCTGTTGCTGCTGCAGCTGCTGCCACGCCCACAGACACACACACACACACACACACACACACACAGACACACACACACACACACACACACACACACACACACACACACACAGAAGGAGCAGGTAAGGGAGAAAAGAGGGGGGAAAGGCAAAACATAGAAAACACAATGAGGCTGACACAGCAGCACTGTGACATTCTGTCCATTTATAATACTGAAAGATTTTAGTACGATGTGTGAGTGCAGCATATCACAGCAGGAATATGAATACAAAATATAATCTACGAGATGTGGGTAAGTTTTTTGTGTATGCACTACATGTCTTTAAAACAATGAATGAAACAGTATATTTATAAGCAATGTGATATTTAAGAATGCTGTGGTCAGGGGGTCCTGGTCCTGGGCTGCCACATCAGAATCCAAGGCTTACATCCAGTTCCAATTATATGATTTTAAAAATCAGTTGAAATATTGACAGAATGTTATCTTAATTCACATATATTTTTTATTTTTTTAAAAAGCACGCCCCATAGATTAAATTCTGTCACTATATCACAAACTGCCGTGATAAGAGTGTGCTGGTGAGTGTACCAGGGAAAAACTGGAACATTCTGGATGCTAAACACCTTGCTTTGAGAGAAAAACAGACTTTGAGAACAGAGAAACCAAACACAAAGCATTATTGATGCTGCAGCTTTTCAAGGAAAGAAAATTTATATTGCATTTGTTGTAGTTCCTGCAAAGCACAGATATGTCGAACTTTTTTTTCGTTGTGTCCTTCAAGTTAAATTTTTAAATTTTACGTTCTAGGCTGGAAAATTGCCCCATGCTGGTTAGGTGTGGGCGCAACAACTATTTGGTTAAAGTTAAAGTGAAACTCTGGCCAAAAAGGGACCAAGGCTTTATTTGTCCCGAAGCTGATGCATAAGAAAATTAAATAAAAATAAATATTTGTCACCATTCCACATTGAAGCCCACTGGAGTCAGTCATGAAGATTGAATGCTGTCTAACAAAGGCTGATCGTTGGACAACAATGCATCTTATTATTCTGTGATAATATTAAAAGAAACAATAGCCTTTACATAAATACAACTGAACTCTTTAATGATGTGTATATAACACCCAGTGCTACTTGTCTGAAAGGTATTGGCTGAGGTGGCTGACTTTTTCTACAATAATCCCAGTCTGGAAACCCCTAAGTAATTCACTGCGCTCTGCTCGTTGCATAAAAAATTCAAGTTCCAGCCACCGAAAACATCCATCTGTTGGAGTGGGTCTAATCTTTGCTGTTCTCATAACAAGCAATACAAGTATGCAAATTGTCTGTTGCATTCTGGAGCTCTCAGAGGCTTTTCATTTCAGTCTCCTTATGGCTCGGCAAAAAAGCTCATCACTGTCCCTTAAATTCATCGGTGCATACAGATTATATACTTTCATACTTTCATGCCGACTTCTGGCATCCCACTGAATGCCACCATGTGTGCTTTTCGGGAATATCACCAATTTTTACACACATTTTTTCTCCGTCAAAATGTCACTGCAGTTTTGGCTTCTGGCAAACCTGAAGAGGATGCAACATTATTAAGCTCGGTTGACAACTAAATACAGAATGGAGTCCAGCATCAATCATTTATTCATGCTCCTATTCCTAGCGCACAAAATCACATGAGATAGTGTGGAAAAACACCCTGTATGTACTAAGAGGATGGTGACAAGCGGGATGACTGCGCTTCAAATAGAGTGTGGTCTCATAGGAATGGAGCCTGGGGCCATGGCATCCATCAGACCATAGATGAATTACTCTGGCATATACTCTTCAAAGCATGTACCTTGTAAACAGACCAATACTTCATCCAGTCGAGCTCCACGTGTGGGAAAACAGATGGGGATTTGGAATAGTTGCGTGCTTTATGAATGAAAAGAATAAGAGCGTGGTGTCGTGTGTTTATATCCCTGAAATGTGTTTTTTATTCCACGTGGGCATGAGTGCCTTGGTTTATGTGCGTCTCTGTGTGTGCATGCAGCCTGGCATACATGCCTCAGTACACTTGCTCACTTGATGGAGAAAGGCTGGTGGAAGGCGCTGTGTTCTGTTCGTCCGAACATCGATTTGATTGTAGTAATACGCCAATCTCCGCTGTGCCTAGGTGATCAAATTAATTTGTCACTCTCCTGCTTGCTTGGTGAGAACAGTGCTTTGCTAACAGAGGAGGACAGCATGAAGCTGATTTGAGAGTGCTTCCTCTCAGCCGGGCCCACATAAAGAAATGTAAGTTCTGGCCCATCAGGTTGAATTAATGCATTGAAATGCAGTCCCTTTGGTTCCGAAACTCAGTACGCTCAGTTCGTGTGTGTGTGTGTGTGTGTGAGTCTGTGTGCAGGCAGGGGATGTGGGTTATGCTATTTATGGGATATTGCATATTGAAAATGCAAGCCTTAACTGGAGCACAAAAAACATATATACCCTCCACAACTGTGGCTCTGGTGAGAGAGTCGTGTTAAATACTTTATCGAGATAAAAACCTGATCTTGTGTGACGCAACATGGAGTGCACTGCTCCAGACTTACTGTATTTTAAAGCTGGAATAACGCGTCCACAGAATGACTATGTATGAAATGTGATTAAATGGATACATTTTGATAAACAATCCAATAAAGTGAAAATGTATTGCGGTGTCTGCACAGTTACACATTCAGAGCTAAGCTTTAATAGGGATAGCTTGTGCTCCCTTTCTGTTAGGTAGGAGATGTGGCTGATGTGATGTTTACATGACTAGGGGCCCCGGAGCAATTAAACGGCTGTGTGTGTGTGTGTGTGTTAAAGTTTAGCTGGAGGACAGGCCTGTATGGAGCACTAACGCTGAATTTATATGCCATGCCAGTTGTTTAGAGCTGACTTAATGTGTACATTTCCATATAAGCATGGAGAGACAATCCTGTCCACTTTAGGCTGTAAGCTCCAAGGAGTGACTTCAGCATAGTTATATAATGTACAGAAGGAGGCAGGTTAACTTCTCTTTGTACTATTGGATAGATGGACCCTCGCTCCACCAAAGTGATCAATTAGAAGAAGTAGGAGGGTGAAGTGAATAGACTTTAAAAAAGGCCCGCAGAAGCGGAGAAGTGTGGTGGTACCTGGTAGATTTCCGAGATCGAAGGCTCGATAGGATTTCTGATAGAGCAGAGGGCAAAGCATTGGGCAGAACTTTTCCAGGATTTGAGAACACCAGGGAGCGGCCGCCTGGTTCGGATGCAGGCTTTAGATCTGTTTCAATAAAGATTACGCTATCCTTCCACCCAGCCTTGCCTCCGCAGATTCCTTTATCAACATACTACACACAGACACCTTTGATGAGGAGAGCCCAGGAACTACAATATATATATTGTGTAATGATGATTCAGATATTAATGTATACATTAAAGCAACATTATCTAAATTTTTACCTTGAAATAACAGCTTCAAAATCATGATGATGGTACAGTGTCTTGTAAAATAGAGAATGGTGTCTCTGTCTCAGCCACTCAGCCCCCCTATCACTTGCTTTCTGCACTATGTAACTTCAATCGCACACAATATGTGTGATATACTTACTGTGAGCCGCTTTGGACAAAAGCGTCTGCTAAATGCCCTAAAATGTAACTATCTGTGTTGTGATTGGCATTGTTGCATCTTATGTTACTGTTGCATCTTTGGAAGCTCTTTTGTTGAGAATTCACGATGAGTCGCTCACAGTGGAGGTAATTGCTGCACAGTATTAGTTGGCTTGCGATTTATGTGACAGCCACAAGCTACAAAAGCACAGAAACTATTTAAAATAAGCCCCTGGGTTTCTGACAGGCTGTGTGTCAGTTGTTGATAATGATTCTTAATTGCAATGATTTGAAGGCGAGGATGAAATTAACCTGAACGCCAAAACAAATGCCTTGTGAAAATAAAACCGCGGTCTGAATTGAAATAAATGATGGGAGATTAGTAGCGAGATATACACATATAATGTTTTCCTTTAACTGTGAGCTCGTTTTGAACCTGCAAGACATTATATAAAGGTAATTTGTACAATAATTAAGGCATTATGGTGACTTAAGCATCCTGAAGTTCTTTTATCATCGTTAGTGAATTGTTTTCTAGCTCATTATCCTTCATTTTCTTGTGGGATGAGTAAGATATTGTTTTACTTCTGACTGCTTTCCCTTTTTTATTTCCAGAGCAGCGTAGGTGAGCTTCCTGGGGAATCATTCAGTTCCACAGAAGACGCCGACTCCTGGAGAGCGTACTGAGCTCTGAATGTCTAAATCAGAGGAGGGTGATGACTTATTGTAACAAGACGGGTGCTTTTATCTGCCATTCATGGTGTGGTCTAATTACTGTCAAGACATAAATCTGGCTGGGTGCTTAATGCACCAGCTATCAAATCATCATTAACATATCTTTTAATGTATTTGTAGATTGTGGAGGAAGGGGGTTCCCAGTTTTATTTGATTTGTCCTGGTTGGAGTTAATGAAACACATTCAGGTGAGTTATTATTGCCTTAAAATTCACAAGGTTAGACGGGTTTGTGATAAATTAATTATTAAAGAAGGGGTGATGATATCCATGACATAGATATAGCCATTACAATATACCCGCAGCGGTTGGTTGGTGATTGTGACATTAAGAACTCTGGGTCTATGAAACAGGTGTGAACCAAACGCAGTGTTTAACTGCTAAAACAATCTAATAAACACAGTTTACTGTATAAATTAGTTACATGTAGATGCCTAGTTATTGTGTGTCCGATTATCCTCCGTCATGCATAATATTATCCATAATGATAATGATATCGTACAAATTAGCATCATTAAAATATGCAACATGGTTACAAGGAATTCTTTGGGGGTTCCATGTATTTGTGCCTTGTATCGCAGAGAAGGCATCATCAGTTTTTTGGTAGGAGAAGGGGACCCCTGTTACAATGACGGAAGATACACTGCTTTTATAGGAAATAAAAGGGCTCATTTTGATGCTTGTGATTTGTGGCAGCACCTAACACAGCTACTGTTGATTTGGTATCTAATTCAAGCTGTGCTAGAGGTAGGTCCCGCCTGAACCCAGAGCCCTGATCAGAAACTGACAAAAAAAAAGTCCCGGTTACACCCATATTAACCAACACTGTCTTAGTTATGCAAGTCAGCAGTACACATACTAACTAATGACAATCCGCTACAATGATTTGTGCTATAATAGAATTCAGGGACTGTTTGGTTCCTCTGCTATGAGTCCCGATTGCTTAAGATACTGTGCGGGATCATTTTTGATTTACAAAGAACGTGATGTTGGCTCATGTAGGTGATTTTGTGCCTTCCGCTCCAGATATGCCTGTATTTATAAATAGCCAGCTATGTACTGTATGGCTGAGATGGATCGTGTATAGCATGTCTGATGAATATCAAACATGACATTTTATGAGGAGAGATATAAGTGAAATGGACTTCATTCATATGGCGCCTTTCCCATCTTACAGACCGCTCAAATTGCTTTACAAAACAAGTCAGCCTTCACCCATTTGCACACAAGTTCATACACAGGTGGCAGAGGCTCGCATGCAAGGTGGCTGCTCATGAGGGGTATTAACCATTCATATGCACGCTCAGTCACCAGGGCAAAATTTTGCCCAAGGGCATTTCAACACATTGACTGCAGGGGTGGAGGATCGGACCACAATTAGCGGAAGGCCGCTATACCCCATGAGTCACTCCAGTTAACTGCTACTGCTATGCTGCTGTAATAAAGGTGCAATGTGTGAAATGTGACCGGAATTTTGTATGAAACATTAAAAAAAAAAGGTTCTAACATTATCAACAGAATGTGATGAAAAAAATAACAATTTTGATGTCTATGCTTTGTGTAGCAGAGATGTCCACTGAAGCTGTAGGTGTAGCATGCAAACCACCTAGCCCCGGTCTGTCCTGTGTCATATTGCCACTTTGTAGCCCAAAAGGGAACAGTCCCCTGTAGCCTGAGCTGGAAGCAGTATGCAAATGGAAAGGTTGTTGCTTTTCACAGGATGTCTTTGCTATTTTCATCAACTAAATTAACAAAATAAAGAAATGAAATATTCTCAAATGCAGTAAAACACCAATACCCCCCTGCAGAGACAGGGAGCTGAGAGGGCCACTAGCTGCACAGCTAGAGAGCTAACTAGCTTATGGCAGGTAGTAGCTACAGCTATAGGTAGCCACAGCAAAGACTATGGTGAGCAGCAGATAGCAGGCACTGTAATGATATCACCTCCAACAGGTGGCCAGCTTTTTAGTTTTGTTTATGTTAACTTCATCACCTTCCTTCCTTGGCTCTTGAATCCATACATGCGGTTGTAGGCTACGTAGTTTAACACAGAGTTCAATGGTGTAAGTACAAAACTGCATCCAGTCAGTGGGGAGGAACATCTTTGCATTGATGCAACTTCTATTCAACAAAAACTGGCTGTTTTTTCATTCCTGGTAAACTTAAACACACAGATGAACAGTAACTGTGTTAAATTCGAATGTACTTTCCTCACCTGTAGAGAAACGTCCCTTATCAAACACACATTTTTTTGACAGAATTAGACACACACTAACACAAAACAAACCGATGTACTCTGCCTTTATCAACGCTGCCAGTGTCAATTCCTGCATTACATTTAAAGTCAGTGTTAAAAAGTGTCATTTAAAAGTCAAAACATCATCCAACAATTATTCTGGTGCCTAAAGCAACAACATTTAAGCACTTCATATCCTTCTCTTTGCTATGTCAACATCAAATACCTTCATATGGTACACTTTGGGCTTATTCAGCGGAACAGACATGAGCGACATGGCAGCAGTCCTGCCTCCACAGAACCTTTAACAGCAAAGAGAGCAGCAATAGCTGTAAGCCGCTTGCCATGGTGTCTGACTCAGTCAGACTGTGTGGGACAGACAAACACTTATAAGGACATCAGTTTCTAAGGCTTAAGCTTCACACAGAGATTGCCTTTAGCCTCTTTTATCTCACCTCTCTTTGTCCCCTCAGAGACTTACCAGGGCTGAGCTATTTGCTGTCATGGTTGTCTGTGCTGTGACATCTAAATCTTATAGCATTGTGTCACACATCCTGAGCCGTGCACTTAAAGCTACCATCTTTAAATTCCCTCATGTTTAAGCGATGGTGATTCCCTGACCTGGTCAACTGAACAGGTGGGACCCTCAAAATCTGATAAACATTTCACAGTAGCGCTTGTTTCTGGCCATAGTAAATGATCCATTTGAAGTGTTTTATTCGCACTCCACCATGCACATCAATATACCTTAATAATGGTGCATTTGTTTATAAACAAAAATCTATTAACACTACAACCATCCCAGGGTAAAAGTAAATAAAATACAATTACCCTTGGGATTAAAACACATTTTAAGTTTGATCTGACATGATTTTACATTTTCTCTGGAAGTTAAGAAAATTGATTTTATCCCCTGCATGTGTAATGACAGAGTGGGCGTTGGAGCAAAAAGGTTAACAAAAAAAGTCATGCCCCCTGTATGCAGGATTATACAGTTGGTAGGCAATGGATGCACCTCTGACACAGTGTGAGAGTGGATCTCTGGTGGGCTATTGCTGTCGAAGCAGAAAAACAAATCTATGGCTGTGAACAAGGGTATAACGTGATACCGACCGGTGGGATTTGCTTTCTGAGTCTGTGGTTGGGTCCGGGTAAACTGAAGCATATTGTCAAAGTTAGAGAAAGATTGTGGATTTTTTAGACAAAGCTCTGTGGTTATGTGGATATTCGTCATCAACGGCAAACATCTTGAACCCACCTCTTTAATGAGCTGATAGGTCAATGTTAAGCGAGTCCACCATCTGAAGCACGCACTCCAGGGAATAAAAGAAAATCTAAATGGCTAGTACAGAGAGCTATTCTCTGTTGAATGGCATGATTAGTATGAATCAATCCACCCCTGACAATTTAGCATTTTAATGACACTCACGAATCCAATTGACATACCTGGAATCGCTGGACGAAGGCTGAATGAAAATTGCTTTAACCTTCAGTTTAGTGTAGTGTGCTTTTAGTGGTACAAGAGCTTGAGATAAAATGTAAACATTAAAAGAGTGGGAAAACACCAAAAAAAAGGATGGACAGAGGGGAAACTGGACTTTTCTGTCATGATTTTGGTATGGTCTTTTCTCGTGTTTGGTATGGAATTCTGCTTGTGAGTTTCAGAGGTGCGTCTTAGGCTGAGGCGTGGTTTGCCTGGATGGCTGGAGCTGGACACACACCTGCAGCGAATCCCCCCCCCCTTGTTAAATATCAACTCTGCATTTGTTGCCAGATTGTTTCCGACAGTACATTGTGGGCTGGCCTCTCCACACACAAACCAACCAATCGACCAACCTCCTGCTTGCGCACCTCTGCAGCCAGCCACACTCCACCTGAGAATCCCCAAGCTGGCAGCTCTCAGGACCCCGTCTACTCTCTGGTAACCCCGCACCATAATCCAGCCAGCCACTACGCTTCTCTTCACGCTCTGAAGCTTCATTACCTCAAGTAATCCCTCTCCATAGGAGCCCTCTTAAACTGCATCAACAAGCCACCCCTGAACTGCACTATTCCCGCTGTGATTGTTGAATAAATCACCTTACAACCTGTCTGATTGTTCGCTTTTGGGTCCATCTACAAACCTTCAAACCGTCACATATTCTAAAAATAACAATGTTTGTACAGACTACCTTCACCTACTGCCATCTCTGCATTTCCTGCTGGGATTTGGTCATGATCGTTGAAGGTGTTATTGGTAACATTCTGCAAACCTGACACGCCATCTGGTTTGCTCCACAAATCCATCTGGGAGGGGGCCGCTTTGAACCGTTTTTTGAAAGGGCAAGCACAAACAATACTTGGAAGGTGACTGGATGAACCATCTGTCTGTAACCGTTTATCACAGGCCTCAAATCAACAGCAGGATAGCGCTACCAGCTGTATCGGTTGCTAAATCAAACTTTTACTGAAGCCAGTCAGGAGAAGCACAAAAACATCTTTTCCATCAAGAAAAGACTTCAGTGATGCTCCTTGGTCTTTCATGAAGACGCGTTGTCCAGTTGTGTTAAAACTGTTGCTATGGCAGCATCCAAGCTAACCTCTTTAGGAGGCTCCATTGTGCACAGGCTAGCAGTCGCTTCTTGGCGTCATCACATCTTACCCTCAGAGGATGCTGATTGGCTCAATATTTTTTTTTTTACCAGCCACAAGTGTATTGCTTGAAGACTGACAAAATGGATTTTCGAGATTACATACTTGTATAGTAAAGATCAAAACACAGCTGTCGCTAGAATCCTCTGCCCCCTCAAGACGTTGCAAGCAGGTTGTAGTCAACGTTGCCAATGCAAACGGACCTAAGAATAGCTAACTAATGCTGTCATTGTTAATGCAAGCTAACGCCTCAAATGCTGGCTAACATTAACATCACTAATGCTAGCTCGCTAACATTAGGGCAGTACTGTATGCTGGGCACATATTGTCAAAATCAGCCTTTTTTTTTTCTCCTAAACTGTCAACTACCAAGAATCTTGATGCTGATGAAACACAGATACCAAGGGATTCCAATCAGAATTCTTACATTAAAACCAAAACTAATGATTCACAATCATGTTTTTAAGCAAAAGAGATGGATGGATGGATGGATGGATTGATGGATGGATGGAGGTCTATGTATAATTTTCCAAAAAATATTTGTCTACATAAAAATGTTATCAATATGACATTTTAAAATGCACCTCATTCTAATTAAAGTATGGGGTATGTTCCTACCGAAATTAATAACAAAATTAGGACATCCAGTGTTTGCTGTTCATTCGTAATGACAAGTAGTACATGGAGAAAATAGACATAAAATACAAGATCCCAATCTGATTTTGAGCTCACTGTATTTTGCTTTGTTTTATCCATTTTGTTTTACCTCATTCTACTATTTTTTTGTGCTGAACTCTTTTGATGTTAAACACAAAAGCCAACAACTAGAACAGGCTTTTAGTCTTGCGTCATGGAGGAACAGCATTCAGCTGTCATTTGTTTACTTTTTTTGTTGCCGGCAGTGACCAAAGACTGGCACAAGAAATCTTCAAAATAGTTCCCAAAGGAGGATTTTTTCCCCTTTGTAATTATATCCCTCAGTGAACAAGTAAATAACTATGTCTTGCTCACAGCAACACAGCCCTCCTTCCTTTGCTGAGATGTATGTACAATAAACATTTATATCAGTATCATTGTTCATCTTTTTTCTCTTTCTTTTTTTTCACTGTGTTGCCTCTATATTCTGCTCCACACACACACGCCTCCCACTTGTCATCATGCCTGATTAAAACTCTCACTGTGGCTGCCGGAGCCGTCATTCATGTCATTGCCGAGGACAATCCTGTGATTTCCCAATGGTGTCTGCAGCCAGGGACAATGCTCTACTTAACAATTTCTCAGATGGATCAATTTATCTGTGCGAAACCCGAAAATGGTTCCACAAAGTCGAGAAACTGATTTGGTGCCTGAGAGAACTGACACACCTGCCAGATAAGATATCATAGCCGCATGAAATTTGAATTTAACCCTTTCAAGTTAAGAATGCCAGTCCCATTCTACGCTCTGTCGGCACCATTAAAGCAAATAAACTGACATCATCTGCAGGCTCGTTGGAAGCCAAAGAGAATGTTGAGACGGCTGCAGTGTGGCTTAAAATTGTACATGAAATCATAACCCTTTGATTACATACATTTAACCATGTGGAAAAAATTGTATTATGGACATGAGATTGTGAAATGAAACGGACCACCATTCCTCCTTACAGTGTCTAATACCAATACTGGCTGAGTTGACCTGTATTTAGAGTATTATTCTAATAAAACCATTGCTTAATTCATAATTCATAATTGCTCTTCATATATGTCTTTATATGACATTGTGGGGATCCTTTAAATGAACAAATCATTCCGTACGGTTTCAGCTAGCTTTTTGTTTTCAATGTACAGAAAATAACAATACAATCATTGAAAAACAACGTTGAGATATGTATTAGCTTCGTGCTTGGCAATAAAACAATGCCACTAATTATGTCACTATCTTTTCACACAATCACAATATCGCAAATTTTTTTTGCCAGTCAAAATGTATCTACTTGGACAGGAAGTCCTTCCAGAGGCCGACTAATGACCGAATTGCAGCACAGCACATAAGTTCCACAGAGCATCTGTCATTATGCTCTGACCAAAAAGACATCTGACGTAAACAACCTTTGCGGAGACCTCTCAGTGAAAGCAGGCAGTTAACAGCGCAGGGACGCTGCCAGGGATTTTGGGCCTCATGAAAAAAAATCTAGTTGGGCCCTTGGAATCGTCCTAACCTTCCCCCCCCTGGCGGCGCCCCTGTAACAGTGATACATTTGTTAAGACTGGACTAATGTGTTTTGTTTGTAGGTGTACACAGATACGGTTGGTGATCCAGCAGAAAACTATTACGAGACTCTGTAGCTCTAATTACTCCCTTTTAGCCCTTTCAGCTCACTAATTTGGTTTAAGAATATCAGTATGGTTTAGTGTCACTGTTCTCATCAACCCTGAATTCTCAATAGCAGACAGGCATTTTCTGCAAAAACAAACACATATATAAACAAAAAGCCCACAAGCCAACAAGTTACAAAAAGTTAGTGACTGGTAAATTAAATCCAACAAAGAGTATTCAGTCGAGGAAACCAAAACAGATCTAAAAAGCTGGCCTAAGAACGTGACTCTGTCTCTGCGGGATGAGGAAAACAGGCGCTTGTTGTGCTAATTGTTTGAATTGAAGTCATATCAGTGGTGAGCATCTGTCAGCTGCTTTTGGAATTCTTCCAGCATTCCGAGGCCAATTTGGTGAATGGACCTTTAACACTGCCCAAATGGACCAGAAAATGAGGATCCTTCTTGGAAATTGATTAAACTCAAATTCATTCATAACCCTTTCATATATCTATAAAAACAGAATTTGATTGTGCAAACAATCCTTTTATCCTTATTTGTTTCCTATGAAGGGAAAGCCTTCAAACTGTTTTGATTATTCAACATTGAAATTTATGTCATTGTTATATGTTGTCTTCTCGAGCACCAGATTACAATTTTAAACATGTTTGGTTATTCCTTCATGACATGAAATTGTAGTGTCCAAGAAAATACAATTTCACTGTATCAGCATAAAGGTTTTTTTTTTATTTTGTCACAACATCATTATCATTATTCCGTCTGACATTTATCCAGCCCGATATGTTCAGTCAAAACTCGTCAGTGCTCACAAATCAAAGTTCAATACAAGTAAATACAGCTCAGGCAGCTTCCTCTCGTAAGACACTACACTCCAACTACCACATCAAATGTTTCCAAAGGCACCTCATAGCCCGCGCTCTATGCCTGCTGTAATCAGCACATCAAATAATGGAGGAGGCACGCCTTCAAATCAAATGCAGTCTGACAGCTCCTCACCTTTCAGAGCATGCCGTAATTATAATTCAGTGTGCTTTCATTTTATCCTGTTACAAATCAATGACTTTCGTCTGTGACAAAAGCATTTGTCTTCTTTAGTTCTCTTGTCCCGACGTGAAAATCAACTCCTTCGCTCCACTGATGGAAACATTGTATTTATAGAACAGCACTTTGCCGCAGGTCAGAAGTGTGCAGGAGGTTGAATGTCAAACCAAATGAGATCAAAATAATCTCAATATGATGTCACGTTGCGTTAAAACTAATTTAATACGCTCTGAAGTTGTGTGGAACCGATAGAATGCTATTTAATACCTGACTGCACACGACATAGTAGGTGACACCAACTTCGGTTCAACTAGAATTTTGAAGTTTACAGTAGTGTTAAGGTTCAGCATCTGAAGGCTCTGTCAAAACGTTTTGAGGATACTGAATGGGATATGTCAGTTTGTTTTATGCATTTCCCTAAAACATAAGCCTGGAGCCAGTCATTGTCCCATTTTATACAGTTTACCTCATGACACTGAACAGTAGAGCATACGATTGCATTTTTTTTAGCTGAAGCAATTCAAATCTTTGAACTGCATTATGACTCTGACTCTACAGTCTTGTTTCTTTTAAAGCCTTTCTATTTTAGCCTACTTTCTTTTTGATGTTTGTTTTTTCTTAATGTTTTTACTGGTCTTAAAATGCAATTCTTAATGTTTTTTAATGCAATTTTTAATGTCTTTTAAATGACATTTTTATGTCTTTTAATGTAATTTGTGTGTGCCTGTAAAGCACTTTGAGTTGCCTTGTGTCTGAACTGTGCTATACAAATAAACTTGCCTTGCCTTGCCTTGCCTTGCCAGCTTGACTTACGTATGCTAAATTTAAAGTTAAAATAAGTCAATTTTGCCCCGATTTTATACGGGACACAAACACCAGTCACCGGGGTAATTTTCTGGTTGTGTTTGACCCATTCATCCACACCAGCATCCCTCCATACAAGGGAGTCGAACTGGGGGGAAAAGTGGTACTGATTACCAAGGGCCCCAATGGGGGTGGGGCCCTCAAAAGGCCTGAAATAAAAATGTTGTTTTTATTTTATTTTCTTATTTCTAAGTAATTAGTGTCCTTATTGACTTAAAATCGGCAGAATAAACCGGATGAGAGACTTTACTCTGGATGAAAAAAATAGTGGAGGCTGTCTGAGGCCCCTCTCACCCCCTACAATACATAATGGTTCAGTCCACCCCTGCAGCTGCAGGTGCCCGAAGATGCGCCTTAAACAGCTTAACGAGCGTAGTGGCTGCTGCTTATCAAGACATGTCTTTACCCAAGAAAGCAAAATCAGGGAGCGTTAAATGAAAGGAAAAGGCAGAAAGGGAAAGAAAAGCAGGGAGAGGGAAGACGACTCCTCACAAACTTCTTTCAAAAGACAGGTGAGCACAGTTTACGGCTAACACAGTTTGAGAACAGTTAAAGCTAATGCCAGCAGTTGTAAAGATTGAAGGCAGTCAGACAGCCATGAATCTAGCTCAGTTACAGCAGAAGCAGGTTCCGCATCCTCATCTCTTCCCTCATTAAGTGCTGACTGAAAGTTATTACAAGTAATCATTCATATTGAGGTCACGGACCTCGCGGTAAAAAAACAGCTCAAATTTGAAGCGGTATTTAGCTATTTTTCCCAGTATGCTACACATGTTTGTATCAGCGCATTCAATCAGCGCATCATCAGCCCATTTCAATTTCACGATTTCTGTCATGCTTATGGCTTAAAAAAATCTTAAAAACTGAGCCCATGACGGCCTTCAGAAGACAGTAATGTTAATGCCAGATGATCCGCCATCATTTTCAGAGGGTTAAAAGTAGGCCAAGAAAGCCAAGAACTTAGGTGGAGAATAATTCCTACTTTAAGTTCATGGTGATCAATGAGGCAGAGTATAATTAAAATAAACATGTCGCTCAAACAGATACGTCAAGTGCATCATCAGCAGCAGCAGCAGCAGCTGTCTGTCAGCCCCCTTTAATATAAAAATAGCCTATAATCCACATTTATTTCAGACTGATTTTCATGTCTTGAAAACAGTTTTGAAATATAAAGAGCATGTGTATATATAATAAAGTTCAAATTCAGCTATCACTAAAATAGAATGTTTGGTCAGTAGTTTGGGACTCTCAGGGGGCTTTGCAGTAGCAACAAAGGAGAACATTTCTGGTGCATGCAGACTGTGTGACTCAATACAACTCTCAATACAATCAGAGAAATGTTTATATTTTCTGGAAATTAGAAGATTAAATCACAACGACCATATCCTCATATATGTATTTTTTCACCCCAAATCCAAAGCCACCATCTGTGTAACAAGCAACTGCCATGTTCTTACACAAATATGGGATTGATCGTCAAAAATATCATTAAATCGGGGTGCCGCTTAGCTCAGTTGGTAGAGCCGGTGTCCCATGTTTAGAAGCTCGTTCCACGATGCAGCAGACCCAGGTTCAAATCCCAGCCCGGGTCTCTTTGCTGCGTGTCACTCCCCTTCTCTCTCACCCTGTTTCCTGTTACCCTCTTCAGCTCCACTATCAATAAAGCCATAAAGGCCAAAAAAAAATATCATTAAATCGTAGTTTTACTTAAAACGGTACACATTTTTTCACCGGCATATACAAGGGCCCAGTCAGATTTCTTTTCATGGGGCCCAAAATCCCTGGCGGCACCCCTGCTCCATATGTGGACATAAATCACTCTTTATACCATATCAGCGGACTTCCACCTTTGCTTACATATATGGTCGGCCACACACACACACAGAGACGCACAGACACGATGACACAAACCTTAATGATTTCCTGACTATGTACTCTATCAATATGAAAGAAAAACTACTAATAAAACTTGGCGTGAGGTTTGTAAAAAAAAACACAGAAAATGAATTTTAACCTGGCTTGAATCTTCCAAAAGGATCAGGTGCTCAGTTTGGAAGACACACCTCAACTTATTTGACATTAACAGCAGCATAATTTGCTGAACAATTAAATACTCTGAATTTGATTCATATTCAAAATAATGTTATATAAAAAAAAACTTTATATATGTTTAGTCCAAACTGACTGCATGGAGTGATGTGCTGGTGACTAACTGACCTTGGGACACTAGTTGTATAACAAAACTTAAGAACTGTTATTTCAGATCAGTGGGTGGACCACATAAAGTAAATTTTGTCCACTTGTCCTTGCTGTGTCTCCACCAATGCCAAAGAAAAACATCAAAAAAAAAACAAAAAACTTGCAGTTTTGAAAGATAGCCTCAAAATGTAATCAAACAAAAAACGTGCACTGTCTGACCCAAAGTCAGAAGCCTGATGTCTTGATCAGAAACCTCGTCCTCCAACTGGCTCACGTGCCACCGAGCTCCGCTTGGGAGACATACCATAGCTTTCTGCACTCTCCTTATTGGACATTAATAGCAAAATAATTTGCAGAATAGGTAATACTTTACTCACATTCCAGTCATTTCTGATGTCAAAAACCCCTGGACCCTTACAGTGTTCTCCCTGGTGATTTTACAGGACCAACAGAACTCCATTTCTTTGTGTTGCTTGTTGGTTCTTCAAACTTGGATTGCACTGGATAAGAAAAACTGCGTGGACTGGCATGTTGGTGAGTAACTGACTGTGGGACCCTAGTTGTATAATAATACCAAAGATCTGTAATTTAATTTCAGTGGTTAAAGTAAATTCTGTCCGGTTCCCATTGATGTGTCTTCACCAAGTAAAGGGAAACCATGATTGATTTGTCTTCAGCACAAAAGGGCAAATGTTACTTGAAGCGACTTGGAAGGCATGTTAGTCTTTTGCTTTGGCTCCACAAATCATTAAAAACATGAAGCAGCTCAATGATCGACATGTGCTGAAAACATTCCCGTGACTTCACATTCGAACAATTTTATGGCATCTCTTACACACCCAGCTTGGTGGATCTTCGAGCAGGGCACATTGTGATGGTTAATTTGGAACGGATAAAGAGACAGGACTTTACATCCTAATTCATCCTTCAGTTTTTTATGACTCAGCTGTTTGTACCCTATTTGATATTCTGCATGTTTATACAACCCTGTCTCTAATTAATCACGTTCTTATGCAAGTAATCTGCATCAGCAACTTGGCGCTAATGCAGGAAGTACAGCAAAGAGTAAGAGGATGGAGGTCAGGGCTGTGGGTGTGTGTGTGCAGCAGCCTTCGACATAATTTCGTAGCCTGTGACATACTGGTATTCTACGAGGACATTTTTATTGTAACCATGATGATGTTTGCTCCTGTTTAACCTACAAGCAAAATGTTTTGTTAGCATTAAACATAGGTGTAAATGTTGACAGCACTGAGGTAAGAACAAACCTGTGGCTGTGTTTTAATTGCATGTTCATATTTCAAGAATTTGCAAAAGTTTGCAGCAAAGTTGTGAAATACTTTACAGGACTTAACAACCACATCCATACATCGACATATTGATGACAGGCCCTATTAAATTACAAGCTCTAGGGTAAGCTGTAATGAAGTCTTAAATGTTTTGTTTTTTTTGGCTTTTTGCCATTTCAGAGAGAAGAGGTGCAGTAGGGAAATGTCACCTGCTCTAAACCGGTATAGATATTCACATACATATTAAGCCTCCAACTCAGAAATTCAGTGCCCTTGAACAAAGAGCCTCCTACCAATGCCAAATTCAGGGCTGAGAGATCAGTTGGTCTGAATACGCCAGTCCCTAACTGGCACAACCATGACTACATTAATGAGGCGCATTTGCACAAAGAGCCACGGCCTACCATACTTCAATATGTGGGGATGCCTTCCGAGGATCAATGCTTCAAATGTCACTTAGCAGCTTGTGATGACAATGAAAGGTTTGCATTACGAGCTGTCTGTGTGTGAACTTTGTTGTTCTTTTATTTCTGAGACGAGGAAGTGCCTCCGAATCCTCTTAGATGAAGACCTTAAGCGTGTGCAGCACACACAGTAACGGATTCCTATCTTGCTGAAAAGCACCGCCCAAGTGACAGCTGATGAACCATCTCGCCCTGTTGCTATTTTGTGATGAGTCCATAAAAAAGTCTTAGTCGTTCACTCAAGCATTCGCGATGAAGTTTTTATTCCAGTTTATTATGCGGAGGGAGATAAAATATGCCACGGTGCTAGTCCACCAAGTAGAGTTTTCCCTTCCCTTCAGAGATCAAGTTTAATTTGCCTGCTGAGCTGTGAGGTTCCCGTAGACTCCACCATGACTGATAGGCCATGTTACAGGCAAAGGGCAGGATGGTAAGTGAAGTTGCCTTGTGGTATAATAGAGGTTGTAAAATGTAAAAGAGCTCTGTGATGCATTTACTGTTATCCATAAAATCATACTCCTCAGAGTGGCCACAGTGATGGAAAGCCACCAGTTCTCCACAAGCTATGTCTTTATCCAGTCATTGTGTCAGCGTGTACTCAATAAGGACCGGAGTGACAGCAAAGTACGGAAATCGTTATGCCTCATGGACTTTTAACCTTGAAGAAATGCCGGTCAACAAGCAGCCTTTCCTCCAATCTGTTAACCGCATTTTCTTGTATGATTTAATATATTATCTGAGACAATATGGCGTAGTGTTAATGACAACAGACCACATTCAATTACTGGTTGTTTATCATAATTAGAGTCAGTAGTCTTGAACCTCTCGCTAACTATAATGAATGAGCTGTGCTAAGGGCAGGATGTTGGTCAGCAAATGAACATTCAGCTTCCCTGTCCATAATGTCTGCCATTAATCTCAGTCAGCTCTTGACTCAGTCTGTAATGAAGGGGTCATTTTCAAGGCCTCATTATTGCAGACACATTTCTTCCTCATTTACAGCTTCTTTTTGTTCCTATGTCTAGGATTTAAAAAGCTAAAGCGCAACAGTGAACATATGCCAATTGTGACAGTGTGACACAAATTCAAAGTCATTCAGTACTGCAAACACCAAGGGTGAGTAAAAAAAAAATTTGGACGTGACACAAAACTTTGGTAAGACGTAGGCTGCCTGTACATTATCTTTCTTCTTCACGTGACAAGTTAATGAGAAGCACTTATGTAGTTTGGGTGTCTGAAGGCTTGTCCATGTCAGTGTGAGAGGACAGTCAAGTTCAGTATGACCTTCACGTCCTCGGCGGGACCTGTACACTTGCAAATTTGGACATTGCTTACATACGTAAAATTAGAAAAGGTTTCTGTTTTCATTAGCATGGCTGACACAAAACTGCTGGTACTACTGGTAAAAATATTTATAGTTCAATGTAATGTTAATTTCTGTCTATTCAATTAAAGCCTCATTAAATGTTCCCTTATATTTAATTATGTTTAATGAAATGTAACTCTATGATGTCTGTCCTTAAGACTTCATGAAAGGTCTTGAATCAAACGTTACTATGATGACTTGCACTGACTCTGGCAAGTTGGGGCCAGCTGGTTTTGCAATTCCTTATGCAGCTCAGCTTCTTTTTGTAAATTCAGTCATGTCTGGAATCATACACTAGTTGCTACTGTTTTTCTTCTTTTTTGAACTCAAGTTTTTGCCATAGTTTTGGAGATTACATTACTGGGTGAGCTACATGGGAGCCAGACATTGTAAAGCAGACACAAAGCAGACTTATAGCCACCTATGTTTACACAGCTAAAACATCCATAACTCCAGTTAATGAGGAATAGCACTGTCTAGTTGAGGACCTGAAGAAGGTAAGTACAGTATTTTTCAGACTATAAGTCACACTTTTTTCACAGTTTGGCTGGTCCTGTTACTTATAGTCAGGTGCGACTTATTTATCAACATATATATATAATTTAACATGTTTTTAAATGTTACTTCATACTGACTGACATGAACCAAGGAGTAAACATTACCGCCTACAGCTGCGAGAGAGCGCTCTAGGCTTGTGACAACTATATGCTGCTCCTGTACCACTGAAAAAATGTACTGAAACATTAACTTAGCGACATCAAGGTTGAAGAATTCAGTGGATTCAGTGATGTGGAATGGGATCAAGAGCTTGGTGAACTTGCTTACCGGTTGCTTGCTTGTTGGAGTCACTGGCTTGGTATCTTAATTTAGCCTATTCAGCCTCCCAGGTATGTTCTTTATGCTATTGCATAGTTGAATAACTGTTAATGTGTTATGTTAACATACCGGACACATATTAGGCCTGTTGTTCTGTGTGCTATTATGTAGTTGAATAACTTGCCTTTCCAGATTAAATGTCTGTTCTTGGTCTTGGATTTTGTAAAATAATTTTCTAAATGAATGCGATTTATAGTCAGGTGCGACTTTATATATATATATATATATATATATATATATATATATATATATATATATACACACACACACACACACACACATCTGTGAACGTGTGTTCAGCAAAATGGGGCAGATCATTTCTGACAGGCTATAGGGCCTTTACAAAGCCTATGGGGCAAAGTAGGCTGACCCAGTTCTTGTCTCAGTCTACAACATTTCTGAGTCTTCTGTAAAGAGGAATTCAGCTAGTCATTCATAAATAAGTAAATAAATAGTTAATTCATAAGGACATATAGAACTAAAAAGATAGTGCAGGAGTGCTTAGAGAAAATGGAGAAAAGGTAAATTGACAGTTCATTAGGAGATTTTACGTGAACAACTCAAAATCTACAATAACGCAGTCAGAAAGGCACGAATTTCCCATTTCTCACAACTCATCACCAATCATAAAAATAACCCCCGATTCCTATTCTCCACCTTCGATATT
>CAEMYA010000051.1:5562739-5585291 GCA_903131615.1 Diplodus sargus
TGGATACAATTATCAACAGATAACTATTTTGCTCTCAGATAGACCTGACATGGTAGAGGTCATGTTAGTTCTGTCTGGCGTGCGACCAAAATAATCTCTTCAGTTTTTCTTTAGTAATGACTTGACAGACAATTTATGTTACCAATAAGTTCCAAGTTAAAGAGACACTTTTTTTTTTAGAGTTATAATAATAAATAGGAAAACACTGCTTCAAAGTAAGCATTCTTTTCACTGACATTCTGGATGACAGTGTCAACCCATGTATTATTTGGAGAAAAATATAGCATGTGTCAAGCATGGGACAGAAAAATGTAAAGATCCATAGCAGCACACTGTCTGGTTAAGTTCATCAGGAATGGATTGAATAAGAATAATATAAGACCAGTGCTTTTACTCTAAATAGTAGAAATACGATGAGTGACTGAATGGTTGAGCCTAAGGCAAAATGACTGTCTCACTGAAATCGACAGACTTCATAGCTTTTTGTAGGTCAGTACAAGGGAGAAAAACAGGCTTAAATCTTCTCACATTGGTGTCCTCCTTTTCCACAAAGGCATAGGATTAATGAGATATGTATTTGTGTGTTATTCTGCCTGTTCATGATAGAAAAATCAAGTTCAAGGACATTATGTTTTATCGCAGTGGTTTAAAATAAGCATGTGCAGTGAATAAAGCCAATGAAAGCCTTTTTTTCATTGTAAAGGCTTTCATTTTAAATGAGAAGGAAACATGTAAATGAGAAGGAAGAAATTTGCAAATGTAACAAAACCTTTAGCTGACATGCAGCTATGTAATAATAACATATTCTAAATATGTCAAGAAGGCGACATACAGGAGACTAGAACATGAGCAGTGCTTTTTTGATGGCATTCAATTATTAAGGTGATGAAATAATAATGTGCTGATGCTTGAAAAATTGTCTTTCTAGTTGTGTTTCAGTACAGTATAAAAGAAAGCATGCAAATGCATTTCTATATGTGCAGTCATTTAATAATAATGGTGATACTGGCTGAGGATGTTTTTCGACATGCATTTTGCAATTACTTTCATTATAGTATCATTTAACATTCAAGATGCAAGTTTCAAAGTTTCAATTATTTTGCATTTTTATAGCGCTTTTCCAGTCCCATTCACACACACATTCATACACTGATGACTGAGACTGCCATGCAAGGTGCCAACTGCTCACCAGGAGCAATTTGGGGTTCAGTATCTTGCTCAAGGACATGCAACGACAACATGCAACTAGGGGGAGATTCAACTTGGGGGAGCCAGGATTTGAACTGGTGACCTTCCAATCACTAGATGACCTGCTCTACCCACTGAGCCACAGCCGCCCCTTTTTTAATTTGACAACACAGGGATGCATGAAATATAAGTTGTAGTCCCCTTGTGTTACACAAGACAAAATAAATAGATACTTACTGTAGAACTTTAAGTGTTAATAATACTGTTAAATGTCTTGGCCAGTGCCTGAGCAAGATGGTAAATGAAATTTTCTGTGGACCACAGATTATTGTGTTTGTCGTCACCCTGTATTATATGACAATAGACACACATAAGACAATATGACAAAGGTGACTTGGGAGGAGTGAACTACATTGCTCCCTGCTCAGACAGACTGCTGTCAATGTAGGATTTAACCAACAGGGAACTGAAGCTGAACAGAACATGGTAGCTGGTCTAGTGCTGCCTTGATGGGTTATTTTGTAACTTTTGGGTTTTAATACATCATTATGAACCGGACTGGAGCCCCAGAACAGTCAGTTGTGTGGAAACTGTGTGGATAACTTCTAGCATGATGTCTGTCTGCTTCCATTAGCATCGTATAAGTTCAATATATTAAAGTGAAACTCTCGCCGAAAAGCAACCGAGGCTTTATTTGTGATTGAATATGAGTCAGACCTTCGTGTAAAAGCATAATTACGACGATTCGTGGTATCACCAGGATCTCTACACATGAACACGAGCATTGAGAACATTGTTTGCGTACACAGAGTTAACTAAAAACTAAATGGTGAGGATGGTGAGTGGTTCAAAAACCTTCTTTTTAGTAAACTATGTGTACACAAACAATAAAACAGTAAACAGTAAGTTTGGTGTAGAAATCAGCCTTACAATACTGGCAGTACGCCCATGCATCATCTGCAATAAACAGCTTCAACCAGCCTTTGAATTCAGGGTTTGATTCTCACTCCTTTCTGTATTTTTGAGTGTACAGTTTAGACTGAGACATGGTGTGCTCGCCAGCTAGATGTTTAGCTTATCTTAGCTTATACAGCCTTTCTGCGTGTTGGACTTAACAAAGTCCTCTTTGCCCTCCCAGCTCTCCGTATGTCCAGGATCCTGTAGTCAGTAGACCCAGTAGGCTTTGGAAATAAAGTACAACAAAATCACAGAGTAACTTTTAAAAGCCAATATGTTTCTCAAAGTTTTCAGAGTAATCAACTGCTCTGTATGTGTCTATGAGAGACCTGTAGATAAGAACAGAAGGAAGGTCATTATGGGATTCCTCCACTTCTGAAATCGCTGGCACGCGTTGAATCCTTCGCTTCAAGAAAATATGCCACCAAATTGTCAACAAGTTGAGACGAGCCCAACCAACAGTTGGTGTGCTCTCTGTCTCGCAGATCAGTGTGGGAATGGCCGGTAGCTTGCTGAGTCCTGCATTCATAGTTCATGAACAATCTACAGAAACACTTCCAGTTTGGACGTTCTGCTTTGGTGTTTGCTGATTTTGTTTTGAATTTGTTTTGCAGTCTCACCATGAGACAATCTTTTTCATCACAGCAAAAACTGTTATCTTTACTTGATGTAGACTTACTTTTGACAGCCTTTGTTTATTTTTCCCTTCCAGAGCAGATAAATGGCAAAATTGCCCAACCATCATTACAAGTGAAATTGCTCATGCAGCAGGGTTATAAAGTAGCCCTGCTCACAATTCTTATAATAATGGAACTGTCAAATTGGGTGGCCAGGCTGTAGTGCATTAGAGAAAGAATAGATTTGTTTTCATTTGCCATTTTATACAGCCTAATACAGTGGATACCAGCACTGCCAAACTAGTTATGGGTAATGCATGAATAATAACGCAATTGAATATAAAAGGGTTTCACAAAACACATACTGTACATATTTATTATCAGTGCTTTTAGATTAAGTAGGCTTCAACCACTGAAGCTGAACACAGTTACGTGAAATGAGCCAGTGATGGAGAAGAATAAAAAGAAGCTCTCTTTCATCAGCTGAATGAGGACCATCAAGAGTCTTCCCTGAATGCAGGCCCCTCTCTAACCTGTCTTCAAACATATCATTACACAACGTCAGGGTAAACCAACCTATGTGCTTATTTTGTCTTTAACAGTAAGCATGTGACTGTATCATTAGCATACCTAAATCATATTCACTCAGTAAAACACAGGGAGTGTTTGAGAGACTGACCCTTAATCTTCTCACTGTAATAGCATCATTTTCTGGCAGCAAAATCTGTGCAGTATCCCAACCAATCTGTTGTGAGTTCACAAACTGGCTAAAATGACTTGTTAAATAATGATGCTTTGGGATGGCAGCTGGCGTAAGTTGGTAACGATGGCTATTTTGATGGGCCCTTGGGCTAATCAGTTACAGAGCACACTCACACACACGCCTACTGTTGGATATGCACACACAGTTAGGTGTATATGTAAAGTAACAACCATGTGTTGGATTTTACAGTGTTGCCTCGGCTACTGTATTTGCGACAAGTAAGGAAGTCAAAGAGGAAGTTATCAGCACCATGGATAGTGTTGTGAGAGTCAAAGTTATGAAGCATGACAACAGACACCTGGGTGCAAGGGAACTGTCTATTTCACTGTTGTGCTGAAATGGTTGTTAGTACAATAACAAATCACGGCAACCACATTCCTCTTCAACATAGAGACAAGAGAATGTAGTCAATAAGAGGGAGGAGAGCTGCAACACTTATGAACAAACAAAGTCATGTCCTGAAAACTGGACGTCAAAATGGGCATGCACACAATGAAAAAGCACATACACATATTACCCAGAAATCACGTCACAGGATCCCGTGCAGCTGCATTGTCTATAGCTAGGCCCCTGGATGGCAGCCGACCATTTGAACCAGCAACCTTCCGATCGCTAGCCGACCTGCTCTTTCCCGCTTAGCTTCAGCCGCCCATATTTAGTAGTATTACTTTTAAAAAAACTAAAACAGTACATAGACTGTTTTAGACTATAGTATCCAGACAGCAGTCAACAATGTTTCCCTCTACATAGAGTGCTGCTTTTTGCTTGAAGTTTCTCCATAAATGAATACTAACTTTTTTTTTATAAAATACCTTTAACAAAAAAGTTTACAAAGAGCTTTGCCAGACAAAGCAATAGCAGGAACCTCGGGAAGACAATGCAATAAAATACTATGCAATCAAAACCAAACCAAAATCCTCCAAGACTACGGAGAGGTTAAAACATGAAGGCAAAAGACACAAAATTCAAAACACAAGATGTCATTATGAGTACATACAAGTGAAGGGGAAAAGGCAATAAAAAAAGATACAAACACACAAAAGCAATGAAATAAACAACAAGTTACCAATTCTGCAAGCCGTGTCTCCACGAGTAGGTCTTTTCAAAGCTGCAAAAGAACAGTTACCTTTAGATTTAAGTCTCGAATTTGGAATGTCCAGGAGCACCCCGCCTGAGGATCTATGGCTGCGAACTGTCTCGTATGGGGTCAATGTTTCTGCCATAGCTTGCGGCCAGACCTAAATGAGCTTTAGAGGTGATCAGTTAAATCTTAAAATCCATTCTTAATCCAGCGAGCCAATGGAGAGAAGCCAGATTTTGGGTGATGTGATGTTGTTGAAAGCAGTCAGAAGAGAACTGTATTATTAAGTGTATGATTTACTACCAGCGGTACTTTTGCTACAGCTTTAGGTTGCAGATGGTGAACCACCAAAGAGACCTAAAGTGCTGAGGGTGGAGAAAAAAAAAAGTGAGTGTTATATCCCTGCGTTGTTTGTAATGGGAGCAACACACATGCGACTGTCTCTCATTAGAAGACTGAGCTGTCTAATGGGTGGCCATTTGTCTAGAGATGCGCGATGGGACCTAATGGGCACAGGATGCGAATTAATAAACAACGCCCCATGGTACATGTGTGGACAATTAATAGTGCTTAACGAGAAAGAAGATGGATGACCGAGGGGCTCGTGATGGACCTGAGTTTAACAAAGTTGGGTGTTCGGGGGCAACTCCTCCATCGCCCTGCTAAGAGAGACACGTAACTTAATGGGGTTGAGGAGTCGGGGACAGAAAGCTTTTAATCATGGAAGGCAGGCATTAGGGAAGCTCGCTGAAAGTAAAAGACAACCCATTACTCTTGTATGGTGTTCGTTTTATGATCCACAGCTGTATTTCACCTGACAGCACACTGGTTTTCTGCTCTCTCTCTTTCCACATGCAGAGTGAATGAGGGCCAGGGGTGAGTGTACCAGGATTATGTGGGATTCCGTCTGTTTGACTGTACACATAAATCTGCCTAGCAGGCATTTTGACGTTGAATAATATATGTAATACAACAGCCTACACTAAAGCTGAAAACCTTGATGTGGGCAGCGTTGCAGCACCATCACTTTTGTTAGTCATACTTTGCTGTGTAATCACATGAAATAAAGACTAATATTTCTCATATCCAAGGCCTGGTTTTCTAAATCATACATGTATATTGGAGTGGAGGGTCACCAGTCCAGTCACCAGGTTAAAATGTAAGCAGTTAACATTTCTACCAACTGTATGCTCAAATTCGTGTCTCCCATTTGTGTACCCATATTGACCTTTCCATGTGTCATATCGCATTCATGCAGAAGAGGGTTAGGGTCAAAAAATTAGATTTTCTTGACTTTAGTCTTTGAATTCTGACATTTTTCTGACTTCATTCGGTTTCAACATTTGGAAAAATGACAGGGCTTCAAAATTTGCAGGAGACCTTGTAACAATTTCTGGCCCTGTTTGACATTTTAATCAGAAGAGAAAGATGAATTTTATGCCGAAACAAACTAAATAAACAAACTCTTTGTTTTCATGGCTGAATAAATTAAAGAAACAAACTGACCTGAAATGTATTCCTGTATTACTTTTAACAACAACAATTCTGAGTTTGAATTTCTTCTCAGAAAATACATTGTGCACCAAAACATAATGTTTTCCTAGCCTAACCAGAGCATACGCACAGCCGTCTGACAAGAGAAATTAGAAACTGAACCTAAAGAAATATAAAGATATGTTAAGTTTTAACTTATCTGTGGTTTCGCATAAAAGTACTTTGCCAGTGTTTATTCTGGCGATTGCGTGGGCAGGAACACTAGACTGTTTTATGCTCCATTACTTTCAAGGCTGTATCACCAGTAATAATTTTTTTTTTCATTTTCAATTTTTCAATATTTCGTATTTTTCAGGTTCCAAGCAGATTTGGTTTCCCAAGGTTGACTCCATGGCTACAGCCTTAATCATATCTACATTATGATTAAGTACCTGGTTACTGGTGTAGGGCCTTTCTTTGTGGAGCTTGCATGTTCTCCCTGTGCTTGAGTGATGTTTTCCTCCACCATCAATATCCTCTATGCATTAATTCTCTGGTCAGCGCCCTTGACTGAGGCTGTGGCTAAGACCTGGAATTGGTCCTCAGGCGCTGTACAGTTGCTCCCCATTGCTCCTCAGGGATGGGTTAAATGCAGTTTCACTAGGATGTACATTGTATGGCTCGACGTGACAAATAAATAATCTTCTTATTACCAAATATATATGTATATTTTTTTTTGATTTTTGCTTTGGTTTGCTACAACTTTTCTATCCTGCAAAGCAGCAGAAAAGTTTGAGGAGTTTGGGAGTGCAGAGGCCATTCATATTCATAGAGGAAAGTGAAGGGAAGAGCATTACAAAACATGGAGCCATTCTGAGCTTGGTGATTCAGCACCGGGCTTGTCTATATCAGATAAGATGACAGACTAATATTGATGGGTCTTGTCCTTGCTCGAGCTGATACTGTACAGTGTACACCGATGCAGGGCCACACCATTCCCCAGGGTTTCCCCTTGGCTTTGCAGCATAGCCAGAGTGACAGACGACTGCTCCAGGTGGATAATCCTCAGAGGTGAAGAACAGAATCAGTAATGAGAATCTGCGCAAGTAACGTGGCCGTTGTATTTAAAGCAATGAATAGCAAGCACATTTTTTTCCATTTATTGACAAAATGCCCCCTCCCTGATGAGGTCCAGGAACAGTGGCTGGGCCTGTGATGAGTTGTTGCTTGTTCCATTCGATGCGAAAAAAAGGAGCATCCATCACGGGTTACTGAACAGGCGCTCACAGGGATGATCATGTTTACTGGAATGATTAAATGCAAATTGAATATGAGATACTTTGAATTCAATCTGAAAACTCTAGTTTTGTCTTTGTAAAAAGCAATAAACATGACGGGTGAAGCATGATTCTGCTGATCAGATGCTTGAACTAGCAGAGAGAGGACAGATTGAATCCATTGATTATACGTGATTTCTTTAAAAGCTACCTGATTGGATGTTAAATATGCTGAGTAAAAAACTGTTTTATCTTCATCTACTGCAGCATTAAAAACTGTGAGCTTCGCTTCAGCGCCCACTATCTTAAAGCTGGTGGCTATATGTAGCACAGAATCCAATATGTCTTCCAATAAGTTCCACTGAAAAGCCATTAGACCCACCATGCTCCTTCCATTGAAAACCCTAATGGCCTTCTGCTTGGGACAGGTGCTCCACAAATTGCTTCCTCTAAATGATTAATGAGTGAAGATTTATAAGAGGGGCGGCCCAACAGTGTGGACTGTGTTGTGCAAGTAGTGTGTGCACATGGATGTAGTGGTGGTGGTCGTTAACAGAAGTGGAGGTTAACTTGGGTAGTTAAACATTCATTAAAAATCCACTCATGGATCCATATTCAAAGCATGTTACATATTTCTTTGTATTCACATGATCACAAAGGAATTACTTTCTCAGAAATATAAAAGATACAAACCGATCAGCCACATCATTAAAATCACTGCGAGGTTAGGTGAATAACATTCATCATATTGTTGCAATCCGGTGTTCTGCTGGGAAACGTTGGGTAATGGCATTCACATGTATACAAACCATCCAAACAAATACACCCAATCCTTGTACTGGCACTCCCTGATGGCAGTGGCGCCCCCAGCAGGAGGATATGCCCGATCACATTGCAAAAACTGTTGAGTGATGGCATGGAAGGTGACAAAGAAATCAAGGTGCCGAACTGGCCTCCAAATTCCCCAGATCGCAATCTGATCAAGCATCCAGGAGACATACTGGAACAAGTACGATCCAGAGAGGCCCCACTGGGAATCGGACTTGACTCATTTGATACATTGACCATCTGGGGATGTCTGTGTGATGTCTGGCCCTTTGGTCATTGTTGGCCGATCCTTTGGGTCTTGTGGGTTGCAAGGTGGGGCCTCGGTGGATTGGACTCGTTCCAGCGCACCCAATCGTCAACGGATGCTTGATCGGATATGGAATTGGGGGAATTTGAAGGCCAGGTCCATGCTTTGAGCTCTTTGTCACATTCAATGGGCCAGACCTGGACAGTTTTTGCTGTATAGTAGGGTATATTGTCCTGTTGGCGGGGCACTGCCATCTGGTAGTGCCTTTCCATGCTGGGGTATACTTGGTCTTCAATGGTATTTCCTATGCACAAATGCCAGGAACCAAAGTTTACTAGTAGAATTTTGCATTGTAACAAGATGATCAATGTTATTCACTTCATCTGTCAGTCCTTTTTATGTTGCGGCTGATCAGTGTATTTTGTCAGGTCTACAGGAAATGAATTAAGTCTGTGTCAGGAGACTGTTTGACATGCTCATTTGAATTAAGAACATTTAAAACATACATGAGACATAAAGGATAATGACCTGATGTCTATTGTAAAAGTGCATCTCTGGGAAACATGTTAAAGGTGTTCTAGGATTAATTTTGAAATATGTTTTTGCAGGTTACACATCACTAGATTTTACCTTAATGTCTAAAAAATTAAGTAGGGAAACGCCTTGCAGCCATTCAGTAAATTATATCTTTTAAGCCTTGATGCCAATAAGCACTGTGCCTCTTTGATGCATTTCACATCAGTGCAGATTACAGTAGAGAGGCACTTGCTCTCTAATTTCAGACATCATTGGATCAATAATGCATTAATTTTGTCCCAAGACAATGCCACGCATGTCATCTGATTGCCACTTCTTCGCTGCTTAGAGCACACACACACAAAAAAAGACACAAGAAAAAACAAGAGAAATGATATCCCCATCTCAGCACTTTAAAGTAACCAGAAGACACAATATGCTGTTCTCAACATGTGATTGCATTTGATGATATAGATTATTTTGTTTGTTTGCTTGCAAACAAATGCTGCGAAATGGCATTCAACTAACAGTATGCTCCTTTGTTGCAGGCTTTGGGTGTTTTCTGCAAATGTATTCTGACTTTGAGTCACGAGTGACAGAAATGTGTTTGTAACAAAAAAGAATGGATCGCTTGATAAGTTCACATAAAACCACCATAAATTATAAAACTTTTGTTCTAAGCATCAAAGTTTGTTCAGCTGATGTTTTTCCTCAATACTGCTCACAATGTGTTCAGCGTGTCGGAGGAAGTCAGTGGTGTGTCAAGATGTTATTTGAATGTTTTTGCAATACTAGGTCTAAGTGCAGGCCAGTAGATACTAGTGGGAAAAAATGTGACGCTGTATTTTAAGCCAGTGCGATGCCAGCGTTAGCACAAACGCAGTCACAATGAAACTATATGCAAATATTGCATGTGGGCATCCAGCTTGTCAGTTGATTGTTTTATCATGTGTACAGGATAATATTTGATGACAACCTCACAGCAGTCTGACAGAACGATAAGCATGTTAGAGTTGTCTTGCCTTTCCCAAAGTGTTTTGGGATTTTGAGCAATAGTAGAACAGAGTGGTCCTCCACGCACAGCTGTAAATTTCGCAAATCGAAAGAGGAATGGTGCTGTTGGTGGTGGGAGTTGGAACTGTGGGACAGAGGAAAGGTCAGAGTTGTTTGTTCATTATTTGACGAGTTGGGAATGAGACTCAAAAATCTACTGTTCTTACAAGCAGCGTTCCAGGTGCGCAACACCAAATGTGAACTAAAAAACATGACTAACCATAGCAAAATGTTGTCTTTTTGACAGATGTAAATGTACTTGAATGCTACAGATACACCTTAAACCCCTTCTCATCATTAGTTAACTTCTACCTCAAGAAGTCAGGGTAGACAGATGTGCCCCAAGTTTAAAAGTAAGAAGTTCTATTTGGATGGTGTACCATTGTAATTTTTCTGTGGGAAGTCGGGAATGTTCGACTTCCAAGTTGTCTGGAATGCATAACATAAGGTCAGGATGGAGGTGCAGCTAGGTGCGTGACATCATGGCTTGGGTTTAAGTCAAAACATTAAGTTTTCTAATGATTACAGAAGAAAGAGGGACACAGAGAGAGTGACAGACAGGCTGGATTTTATATCCTCGCTAATAATTTTTTTATTTTTATAAAATAATGTAAAAGAGAGAGATGTATGTCACAATATCTATCTTAACATAAGGAACCTGAACAGCCGTCCCATCTTTCCAGTGCAGCTAAAAAAAACCTTGAAAGGAATAATGCATTTTTCAGTACTTTTTTTTTTATTTATTTATTTAAGACATGGCAGAAGCCAGAGCATAGCAGTCGTGACACACAGTCCACATAGAAATGCCACAGCAAAGGCAGCCCTGCAGTAACACCTCAATGTCACTTGACAGACATTTTGTGTGAGGTAATTCAGTGGGCAGCTATACCTTAATGTGCGTGTCTTCAATTCACAAAGTAAGACAGAAATGCAGCTTGTGTACAGCACTCTTTTCACTTTGAAAAATGGGACTCCCTGCTGTGAAACTGCATGAGGGGTGAAGTCTCCCCCAAGCAGAAGACTCACTCTGGTGTGTGTGTGTTTGTGTGTGTGTGTGCGTGCATGCGTGCGTGTGTTTGTGTGTGTGTGTGTGTGTGCGTGTGTGTGTGTGTGTCTTTGTTGCCCAGGCACAGACTGCGAGGCAGCAGTGATTAAATTTAGAAATTGGTGGGCTTACTCTGCCAGGAGTGTTCACATTACCATGTGCTCATTTAGAAAAAAAAAATAGCTTTGAAAGATAAAATACCAAATCGTACTTTTCTCCCCTTTCCTCAACAGCCATATGTCCACCGTTCAGAGGCAGACATTCTGTATTGCTGAGGGATGTCAGATAAAAAAGCATTATCTCTGCGCAATGTGGCCGTAATTACCCTGACCTCGTGTCCTCCTGCTCAGTCTGTTCTTTGGCGCGGCGACATGGGGCCACAGTAATGGCTCTGGAATCATTTTCACCTTCACTGCTGCCACGCTGAGAATTCAAATCACATAAAGAAAGCCGAAGCAAAGATTGGCTCTTAGATTAGCTGCTTATCCTGAATATCTCCCCTGCAACCTCCAAGGGCACCAATCAGAGAGAAAAGAAAAATATTTTCTCGTATTTTTCTCAGACCTGTTCTATAAATGGTCAGAATTTTGTATATATCATTTTCTGAAGAACACGGGATACTGAAAGATGCAATTGTTGATGAAGTGCGATGTTCATTTATTTGGATAGAAAGCAGTTGAACTGCTGCTCTGCGTTTGGAGATGTCGCAGTCCTTTAATTTAAGGACGGCACCGACGACTTTCAGGGCATCGTGACTGCTCTGCTCTCGACTAAACAGAGAAAGGCAGACAAGTGTTTGTGAATCCAGAGAGCTTTGTAAATGTCGTAACAATTCAAAACTTTTCAAAGCTCACTCAGAAACCAGTCAACCGTGCAGTTTTCAGAAACTGTGTAATGAAATGTTTGTGGATATTTATTAGAAAATTAGTCAAGTGGATTATTGTGGATTTGTCACTCACATTTCAACATATGGAGAAGTAAATAGTCACCTTTCAAGAGATGGCAGAATTTTTCCCCATAACCACACTTATTTTTTTTCCTTATTTTTTGGTCGGTGCTACTTTAAAAGAGAGAATGGAGTTAATTACACATCTCAGTGGTTTTGGTCTGTACCTTATGGTTTCCTATTAGGGAATCCAGAGTGTGTGCACTGCTTACTTATCAAGTAATTTGTTTACAGGACTTAATTTGCTTTATACAAAATTCAATCTAGCCAGAGGCTAATCAGCCAGCTGCGTGTCCTGACTGGACTGCTGTCTCCCGTAATGGTTTCAGTCTATTATGATTGATCAAACATCTATAATCAATGGGTTGGCACCAGATCTGGGAAGCGATGAGGCAGGAAAAAATCTGCCAGTTCAACCTAAAGCCAGTCCCTGAATCCATGTGATTAATCTGCCTCTAATCAACACAGTGCCCGTTGTGACTTATGCCTCTTCTGACTGTCAGAAACACATTACGCTCTTCGAAGACTGAGTGTTTGGCCCGTCACAAACGCTCTCAGCCACCACATCACATCTCTAGCTCATGTAAACATGTTGTAGACATCATCCTGTCACTGGCAGACAGTGGGGACAAACCTATGTGACACTATATTTATTTCAATAGTTGATGGTTGCATTCAGTTAGTCATTAGTTATGCATCTCAGGGTACATTTAAAGGTGTGTGATAATGCCTCTTAAGTAAATACTGTGATACTAGGGAACACAATGCCATTTATAGTTTGTAGGACTGAAACTGCCAAAATGTATGAATAAAGGGCTTAATAGATAAAGCGAAAATGAATTTAAGCATTGATTATACAATGTAACGTTAATTTATATTTCATGTATTTCTTTTTTAAATGTAATTTTTTATTCATTTTTTTTTTCACTTGTTTTATTTCTGTATTATTTTACATGTCCTCTGACATTTCTGGGCCTTCTTGTTTTATTCTTTCCTTTATTCAAATGAAAGTCCAATTAAAGGAGAAATATCAATTTTATGTTACCTTTATAGATTAATTATGTCTACATTTACATTTATGTCATGTATTTATTTTTGGTGCATATTCATTTATTTATTGGTTCAATTGTTTTAGATTAGATTGGAAAGTCTTGAAGAGTCACACCATTAAATTACTTTATTTCATTCAAGTTAGTGGAGGGCCAAGTCGGAAGTTAGCTGCTTGAACAGCAGAAGTCTCCAGACGCACGCTCTGTGGGCCGCCACTATGGAAGCTGTGCTGAAGACGACACTGTATCCAGATTATCCCTCAGTGACTGTGGTAATACTCCTGCTGACATGGCAGGAAGTAGAGTGTTGAAATTTGCTTAAAATGAAGAAGACAGACTCTGTATAATTGATCTCACTTTAAATGTGTGAGTGTAGAAAAGTTCAGTTAAGTTCACTCTAACATCCTGGTGTCGGGAGAAACCTGCTGTACATCAAAACATCTTCTCTCATTCTTTTCTGGCAAATTTGGAAAAGCTCTGAATGTGTACCTCAGAAACACAGATGAGCAAATGGTAAGACATATTTTACTAAAAACACATTTGGAACTTTTGCCTCCCGATATGCATGAATCACATGCACGGTGGTAAGGTGTTACACGTCTGTAGTGGTTTTACATTATTCCACTGACCTACAGGTGGACGTCAGCAGCGTGCCAACAAAATGCAGCGAAGAACACTGCTAGCAAGTGAACATGCATGTAAAACACGCACAGTTTGAATGAGGAACATCTGAAACTTTGTAAATGTGTATGAGGAAAATAAAGAATTTAATTGTAAAAAACGAAATGAAAACTCTACAGGGGGGCCATCGACATATATAGAGATAGGCTGAGGACTATGTCTGTTTTTACAATATTATTCAAACTCTTCACATTTATCGAGGGAGCCTTTAACTGACTCAGTGATCCAGGGACTAATCCAAGTTAATAGTTTTATAGGAGACTCTGAAGGATTATGACCCTTTTAAGTAATCAGATGTGACAAAACAAGAGTTTTTTGCCTCTCTGTCTGCACACCAGCCACTAAGAGAAGATTGGGATTTAAAAACGCTTCTCGCTTTCGCATCATCAATCGGCGGCGACGTCGTCTTTTTTAAACTCATGATAGCTATCGCTTCTAAATTATTAGCTGAGTTAGATGTGATTTGTTTTTCTTTCAAAAAAATTTTAGAGGTAAAAACTTTGGTACGCAAAAGTTATAATGTTGTTACCATAAATGACAAAACAGACACATCTGTAGCTAATGGATAGAGGGAGGCCGTAAATTCAAAATAAGGCGATGCCGACATATGGTTGCCTTCTGTGGCACAAAGGTCTGATTGAATGCATTTGATAGCCTCTATTGATTTTGCAATAGCGTGGCTGTTTTATCGGAAGACAAATTGCTTCTGCAGACAAGCTCAGGGACTCAGACGTGACTGCAGTCTTCAGGGCAGCCCTGGAGTGACTCCATCCACTTTCAACCTGCAGCACAGCGTGCAGTTCACAATGAAGTGTAATTATCTTAATGTTTGTGTTATGCTGTTAATCAAGTATTGTGGCAGTCCCCAAATGAATTGTCTTTGTACTGTTTTCAATTGAGTATACGTCAAAGAGGATTGGCAAAATCATCACATTGTGTTGCATTTGTTGTGCTTCATTTGGAATTGCATTTGTAGCTCTAAATGTCAGTGAAGACACACAGGAAGTCCTGTTTTAAGACAGAGATACTGTAGATATAGGAATTCACCTGGGTAGAGGGGAAAATTAGTCTTTGTCGTTAACCCAGTTGCCAGAATAAATGTTGCAAATGAGTCTGTTGACTCACTCACTTTAAGTTAAATTTTTAGTTTTATCTTGTGACAAGGCTGTACTTGTGACTTGGTTATGTTTAGTGACAAAAACCATGTGTAGGGATTAGGAGAACAGCATGTTTTGCCTGAAAATATCGGTTTTGGGCGCCACAAGCAACAGTTATTGAGTTCTCCTTAAAGATATCCAGTGGTGTTATGGTGGTGCTATAACATGTACCGAATTTACAAGAAGGCCCAAATAATTAACAATTTGTCGGAATCAGCGCTACACAAACTGTATAAAGTTTCTCTTAACTCAACAACGCACAAAACTGAGCAATTTTCTAAGAGAGTTCTGTGAACTTCTCTCCCTCTTCATCTCATTGCTGATGCTGACTTCTGATGAGGCTGCTTGGACCCTTGATATGTTGGTATTCAAGTTTGCCGCCTGATGTAGCGCAAAACATTCTCAAATTGTTGTCGAGTATTATTAACGATGATTAGATACATTTTATCTTGGCCGTTCAAATTAATACAAAAACATCAACGCCCGTAGATGTCGACTGAACTCCCTGGTCCCTCATCAAATCCAGCAAATGTTGATGCATAGTCTTGAACTGCAGTCACTGGCTTGGCAGCACTGTAAACTCCACCATCATCCCTTAAGTCAGGTCATGAACGTGTAATGAAAATGTGATATGACAGAACGCCAACATTTAATCCTGATAACTCGGCCATTTATCATCAATAGATTTCAAAGCGTATTTCTTGCTGCTCTCAACTGGAACAAAAATAGAATTATGCCCTCCTAACTCAAGAAACAAAGAGAATACTCTAAACAATTAGTGATACTCTGGGGAACTCTTGGTACATAAAGGAGCCTGGCTGCGCTAAAACTGCAATTTACACACACCAATCCTCCAGGAGCGACTTGAAATCTCACTCCTAATGCTGAATGATGATGTAAAAGCGAACAGAATAATCCTGCTAAATTAAGGTTGGTATGAATTCATGCACTCCTGTTTTGAAAAGAACTGATACCTCTTTCTTTCTCTCTCTCTCTCTGCCTCTCACTTTTTTTTTACGCTGCACAATGAACTGGGAACAGATGGTGAGGGTGCAGAGCATCAAGCTGGATTTTCTGCCACTTAAGCTTACCATTTCTAGTTCAGAACTAAGGACTGCTGCAGCGGTGCGCTCAGGAGCCGCTCGATGGAGGAGGGCTTAGTTCTGTGGTGTCCATAAATTGCCAATGTTCCCAAATAACAGTGTGGTGTATCCAATACAAAAGGGGTAAAGGAATCGAATGTCCTACCCAACATATTTTTGTCATGAAAATTGGTTTGTTTATTTAAGAAATACTGTAAATGCCATAATTCCGACTGATCGACAGCACTGTTTTTCATCTCACCAGTTAGAAAATCATATACTGACACAGTCCAGCTCCCATCTGCAGCAACTACAAAGGTAAACATAGCAGTGGGAGCTGTAGGCTGGTTGCCTGACAATGAGAAAATAAATGAACAGCATATTTGCCCGTCTTCACACCTGCCACACTCCCACACTGTGGGCAGGCAAACGTTTATAAAAGACACCAAACATTCCTGTTGCACTTGGAACATTTTCTGCTTTTATAAACAGTTGTTTTTGTTGGATGTGGTCTGATTGAGTGTTGCTAACGGCAAATTCTGACCTTGAGAAAGGAGAGTCATCGAGGCGTTCAGGTTTTTGGAAATTAGCTGCAATTTTAATCATTTTTTTAATTGCGAGGACCATGTGCCATAATACACACCAGCAGCTGCAAGGGCAAACTGTTCAATCAGACGTTTGGGGGTGGGGGGGGGACAACCAACAACCGCCACAGGTACATTAGAATGAAGCTTGATTAGTCATTTCGCTCATCTGGACAGTTCCTATTTGTAATCATTCCTAATGCCTAAAGTGGATGCTGCGTAAAACATAGATATAAACTAAATGCAGTCGATTGCGAACAAACCGTGTTTTCCTGAGCCTATATTATCCTTTGTATTAAACCTCAGCCCATCCTTGCTCAAGTCTGGGTCGTAGCTCTTCTACAGCTTATTGCTATTTTAATTATCTGATGAGGCTGTTTATCTTTGTTGAGCATGGCTTTCGATTGTCGCTGTAAAGGCCGGCGCTATAACCTAACCGTTTTATCTCGTATCAATACTTCATTCATAGTTCTGATGATACGGTTTGTAATTCACAATTCAGCTCTTCCGCTCTTCCCAGCGTCAACAGAGACGGGTGATGTCCAGCTTTATGATACTGGTCATCCGGGATCACCAGTGTTAGTTTAGCTGAGGCAAGAAACTCAAAGAGAGACAGAGGCCTCAAGATAACAGCTGGTGATGTAGAATGTGGCTGCGAGCCAAGAAGTTCTGCTAACTTTTTATTCCTTATTTTTTTTTTCTCCCTGGACAAGTTCTGCAATAATGACCTTCATTAGAACACAACTGCCAACAGTATTGTCATGTGAGTTTCGTTCAAATAAGACAATGCCTCAGTGCTCACCTTGAACCGCGTCTGCCTCCTTCCTATCCAATCTGTCAGATTTAATTTGCATAGCACTTTACGTCCCCCCAAAATGTAACACAATGTGCATCATACGATAAAATTAATAACAACGTAAAAAAGTATGTGCTTGAACGTGCACCACAATGTGTTTGCGACGGTCAGATTTCTCTCTATCGTTCACTTGAAGGGCGTATTCAGTGGTCTCCTGTGGCAAATCACTGCACACGAGCAGCTGTTCTGCTCACAATTAGAATACAAAGGTCTCTCGGAAAATGTGGGATGATTCATGAACCGGCACACTAACAAGATGCCGATGATTCATTCTCATTTACGCCCATAACCACCCATGGCTATTCTTGCTCAATTAATTCTGCCACTCTCCAAAGCAGAGGACGGACTAACATTTAAATCGAAGCAGCACAGTAGTGACACGTATCGTTTTTCTCGTCCTTGTTTTACAAAAATTGAAAAGGGTTTTAAAAAAAAATCTAAAAAACTTAACACACAAGCCAGATTCCTCATGAGACATTAAAGGGGCACTCATTTTAATCCGAATCTTCACTGACCAATTTTTTTTTTATCAATGCCTAAACAAACCGAATGAATGAACTGAATAAACAAACTGAAATCTTAAAAGTCAACACAATTTCATACTGTTGTACTTTGTTTATATGTGGTGGACTATGCCACCTTTCTAGCTTCAAACTGTGTTCTGGGGATCTTATTTTCCTCCGAGAACTGCTTGTTTATTCAGTCATGTAAACAGAATTCTGAGTTTGTATCATTATCTCCCTGAATTCAGAGTTTAAAATAATTTCCTCAGCAAAACTACATAGTGCCCCTTTAAAGGTACAAATGCAGCATGAAGTGAACGGGTATGAGTGACCGTGGGAGGTACAGCATAGTGTACATCCCCACGCACACCCCTCGGCTCTGATGATGGACGAGCATTGCGCAACCTGTCGCTGTGAATTGTATTATTGTTCTTCGTGTCGGTGATTCAAATACAGAGAGGGGCCAGAAGAGGCAAACTTAATACTCCTTGTCAGCAAGTGAGCTCTGCGGTAATCAGGTGAACTGCTGATTAAACTGCGCGCTGTGACTGGAGAGAGGCAGCAGACGCATTAATCACATCAATCAACCACACAGCAGTAATGAATCCAAGTGCATCTGATCAATTGTTTGTGTGCAAATTAAGACATCGGGTTCACATTTATGACAAATGATTAACACAAGGCCTCATTTTTAGATTTTGAATGACCCGCAGATGTGTGTTGGTGACATCTCAGTCATTCCCATGCTGTTATAACTACGTGTGTGTTGTGAATCATTCGCACTCACCACCACAAGAACGCAAACACAGACTGAGAGCACAAAACACGGGAAGCACATTGTCCCCTCACATGTCCGTCGAAAGCCGACCGACGATCGTTTTTCGGGAGCTTTCATTATCTGCTGACAAATATGTCTTTTCCAGTCTGACTGATGGATCACTGCGAGCCAGAAGACAGAGTGAACTGGAGGTTGTGCGGAGAGTGATGACTTTTAAAGGATCATAAAGAACCTCTAGGGGACAGCTCTGTGGAGGATTATTCAAAAGCGTTTTAATTTATTGGGTAATTCTAAGGGAAGGGTTCCCCTTATCAATGAAATGGCTTCAATCTGAATGTGAGTCCTCTGACATTTAATTTGGTTCCCCCCAGAGCTCCTGGTTTTAAATAACAGCAGTCACAGAAGTCTTCGGATTGAAGTCATAATGAGCAATATTGCAACATCCTCGGCGGACTGGATAGCCGTCGATGCGCGTATTTTTTTGAAAGACGGATCAAACGGCACGTATTTATTTAGCCAAACTTTCATCATTGGGCACCTATTCTACTCGCGCCCATAGTCACTTCAGTCCGACGCTTTGATCCGAGGCCATCACCTCCATTTGCAGTAGATAAATTACAAAAGGTCATGTGTGTTGATGAATAACACCCCCTCGGTAGCTGTTTCTATTTAGCAATTAGCATCAAATAGCTTGATTATTAAACAGGGTTTTCACCTTTAATTAACAAAATAGATTTTTTTCTGGCATGGTGAAGGGCGGGGTGCACGCAGACGTGAGAGTACTGACGCTTTCAAGATCACACAACACACTTTACACACAAAAACATACAAACACAGCAACAGAAACCAGAAATGCAACAATACCATTTTTTATTTTTATGATGAAAAGAATAAGAAACACAGCTTTGTTTTTTTTTCTGACACTTCAGCTCCCCCGTGCCAGCCTTCAGCTGGAGTCTGTAATTTCAGAGAGGGGAAATAGTCTAGCTTGCATCTAGATGGTGCAAACTGTGTTCACAAGGCTGTTGTGATGGTGCTTCAGTCTTCCACTATAACAATCCTTTTTTTTTTTAGGAGGTTTCATGTGTTCTCTTAAGTTGTTTGTCCAACTGCTCGGGTTTCTGGCAGGCAGAACTTGACAAATGTGCAAATCTCTCTTCAAATATGAGTATTGCCAAGAGGAGGTCCATCTGAGTGTGTAATTAACGCCTCTCCAAAGACAATTTCCTAATCTTTGCACAAGTTTTTTTTTTTTTTTTATAAATGCACTTGCTTCATTTTGTGTTGGCAAACCTCACTATAAAATCAGTTTGCTTAACTGATTGCTGCTTTGTTCAGGTTGGCTCCGTGGATGTTATCATCTGCAGGCCATCCTTCTCCCACTCTGCTTTTGCACATATATTAGGTTTGGTGTCCTAATGTATTATTAGCATCTATTCACGTATTAATTTTGCACATGTTTTGATCACAGGCATGTTTGAATTAGCCAGTTACCAGTGGAGTATTGTGCAGGGAGAAGGTAGTATTAAAAGGCTTTTTATCTATTTATCTAACCTGTGGAAGCATTTTTCTATTTGTATTTTGGTAATGAATCCTCAGTGGTCATTACAGTGTAATTGCCTCCATGGTACCACGTCTGAACTCTCACAGCTCGCAGCCTTCACTGGGTCTCAGCTACACACCTGTGATGTTTTGTGACTACATCTTGCACGGCCTTGACGCTATGACACTGACAAAGTCTGACTACAGGCATGCAGACAAGCAGAAAGATATAAAGACGAACTGACACAAAAGGTGATGCAATGACAGATGATCCACCATTTAAAATGAATTTGGGTCAGGGGCGTACGGTGGGGAGCCAGTGGTCCCCATTCCTATTCATACCTCCCTGCCTCTGGCCCCCTTGCTTGGACCTTGCACATTTTGAGTTTTCAGTTGTCACATTTTCCATCGACTACCCAGCAGTCATTACTGCATTACTACATGAGCACTCGGTAGTCAAGGGTAGGAATATTTCCATTTTCGTTCTTGGCCTTCATTTTGATCTCAGCTACACACCTTAAGAGTTTTGTGACGGCATCTTGCACAGTAGTGACGCTATCCTGTTGACAAAATCTGTCCACAGATTGACTGTCCTGGCTGGTCACAAAAAATGTGACATTATAGCAACAGTAGAGGGGAGTACACTGCGTCTGCAGCTGCATTAAGGAATCAAAGGCAGAAACATATTGGTCTGTGTTTGTCCTTGTTAACCGTTTCATAACATGGTGCATTCTGCCTCATGCAAGTCAGGGTGCTGCGAAACTACGTGAAAAATGTTTGGTATTTTCATGACTTCCAAAAGTGCACTTAACCTGGCTGTGTGGAATATCTGTGCCTGGCTCCGTCGCGACGGGAGGCAGGGCAAGGTGAGGTGCTCCTTTGGTGAAAATTGGGTGTTCGACATGTCATGAACCTGGTGATAGACAATTCCTTCCTCCCAGACTCTGCCACAGAACTATACTGCTCCTATCTCATTAATGCTTGATATTCTATCCGTCAATCAAATACTAAATGGGAGAGGGAAGCACTTTTCTGGTGATGTAATGCTAAATGTGTCTTTAGTGTCAATGCTTTCATAGTCAGCGGGTGAATGACAGTGACCTTGCGACGGCGGAGACAAGACTCAGAATGAGAATGTCGATCACGGGCCCTAATGAGTGAAGGGCAGATGACAAATCTGAAGGAGAGTAATGGTGTATAAATGGAGTGAATATCTTCTGACAAAGTGAAGGTCTGCAGCCCGGCACACCTTCCACTCCATTAATCAAGGTCACTTCTGGCTTGGCTTTTCCTACAGTCAGCTCATTGGTGGCCTGCCATGGCCGACACAGAACCTCCGTTTCATACATCACCCATTGTAATATCAACTTAAGTTTAGCTTAGGTTGCAACTTCACATTTTACATTTCTTGGTTCGATTTTTCTCTTGCTTTGGTTCGGTTTAGGCACTGGAAACACTTGGTCAGGCTTCGGAAAACATCATGTTTTCAGCTTAAAATACCTGTTTTAGTCGCCACAAACACAGCCAGAGATGTCCTTAGATCTCATTAAAAACACCCGGTTTCACCACCCCATTACAGTCGAGGATGTCCCAACTTTCCATCAAAAATACAAAGAAACCTTGAAAAAAAAAATCAGAATTGTGTCATCCATTGCCCTACACACGTGCGGCATGTTGCCGAAAATAAACTCAGGTTACACTTTAACGCATGTCATTTTCTGTCCGGGAATAAATATTTTAAACTTTTTCTTTTTTCTTTTTTTCCACCAAGGTTTCCATTTTCAGTCTTTCGCTTGCATTTTCCTCTGCACAGCCTCAGCCGTGAGAGATCTCAGAGAGACGAGCGGGAGCCTCTCACTCCAAAGAAACATCAGCATCAGCACAGCAGGCTGGGATTGCCACAGGGCAGAGACTGACAAGAGAAACAAGCCCCAGAGCTTGTGGGATGAAAGAGAATGGGAATTAATGAGCAGGTAGCTGGCTTTCCCGCAAATACTCGGCTCACACAGGTTGTATGTTTTGTTTGGGCGCCCACCAACCCCTCGCCGCCTTACGGGGAGAAGTGTGGGAATGACTGAAGAGGTTTACTGGTTGACTTGTAAACAATGTCAAACCTCGCGCGCCGATGATAAATCTTCCAATAACCGTCCAAAAAAAAAGAGCACAGCATGCACTTTGAATTCACTTCTTGTACTTGTGCAAAACATAAAGCCCATTATCTTTTATAATTAACAGTAACTCAGCATTTGTTAAGTCTTAAATGGCAGGCCTATCCTATTCCACCAGGCTCTGCATCGCCTCGCTTGGTGTTATTCCAAAAAAAAAAAAA
>CAEMYA010000051.1:5586501-5618150 GCA_903131615.1 Diplodus sargus
CTTCAAGAGACTTTAATTTTCTGAAATAGTAGACAATTTAATGAGGACCAGCAGGTGCATGTAAAAAAAATTTGAAAACCGGTAGATACCCCAGCAGTGACTGTGACAGGGGCATGCCACGCCAGCCTACCCAGAATCCAGAACTTTGCCCAGTTCATGTCTTTTTCTGAACAAAACAAAAAAACAAAAAAAAATCACTTGACCTTGCAATATTCTATACCTGTACTTCAAATACTGTTTTTTAGTTTTGATCTTTTGAAGTTTAGCCCTTGGAGCTAAATTTCATCATGTTTGCGTTTCTCTGTACGTGTTCTCTCACCAGTCACTTATTCCTCACCGGATTGGGTTGAAGTTTGTCCTGAACGTCCATGAAACCCTTAAGGATCATTTGCAACATGTATTCATTGAAAGAGCTGCTAAAGAATGTTTACAGTCATCAGATTAATAACAAATAAATCATTAATTTTAACTGAATTAAGAATCTTTCATTTTCAGTGATTAATATCTGCACTATTCATCACTTTCTTCATAATTTCGATTCTGTGTAGTCCTCTCACGGTTGACCTTGCGATCGAGGAAATGAAAATGCATAAGCAGCACACAGTCGGTGGTGACTTCATATTATCAGTAAGACGCGGATATTTTCCTTGTAGGTTATGTTTTCAGGATTACACAAATACGAATGTTCTCACTTTCATTAACACTGCAAGACATTTTCACATTTTTTTTTTTACATTTTCACATCATCACCATCATCATGATCTTGATGAAGAAAATCAGGCGTACTCAAGCAGCTGGTGGGTCTTGGCGGAGGTGTACACTCTACTGAGTGCCACTCTAGATTTGATCACGCTGTGAGCTTTAGGACGATGACCCTCAGTTGAACAGAATATTGAAATTCAGAGACTATCAATCTGGTCTTGATAGCATACACCAGACTGCATCTCTTGAAACTTCAATTAAGTACTTCTTAAGTGGGCCACAAGTACGTTGCAGGAGAACTAGAACAATGGTGCACCAATCAAAGCAGTGGCACACTTCAGCACCTTTTGTCAGCATACATTCGAACGACACGGCCTCGGAAAGGCCTTTTTGGCGCTGGGATTGCCATTTAGTGTCATCCAAAATGCATGTGATTACACAGTGATTAGCAGCACGATCAATTTAGATCATCCGAAAATGAAAGGGCACCCCTCAGTGTGACAGTGCCAGCAAATGTGTTAGATTACAATGTGACTCTGACTGAATTAGCGCACGTGTCATCTGTTTAATAGAAACATTATTATCACGGGAAATAAAGCTCATCGACATGGTGTTTTTAGATTAATGTCAACCCAATTACATGATATTATGCCTGAGCTGAAAAATAACAATACAATAATAACAATAATTATAGCAATAACAATAAGGAGTGTTAATTTGTGTTCACAGATGCACAGAAATCCAGAAGGAAAGCCTTGACGGCGCTGGTCCAGGTCATATCTGTGGGGCTGGGTCACAGCAGCTTCCTATCTTAAGTCTTGAGTTAAGATTAGAGGAGTCCCTTTTTTTCATTACAGGAGAAAATCCTAACTACTCTTAAGTATCCGGTCTTATCTTCCCTCATCCCATCTTATCTCAGGTCAGGAAATCTTGTATACTCAATCCAACACTGCTTATCATCCAACTCTGCTATTGTCATCTTGACGAGCCAAACAACTTTATAAACATTGTTTTTCCTCTTCCAAACACAAAGACTGGAGTAACATGGCCCCTGAAATCTAAGGAAAATCGTTTGGACATTTCCAACATCGGTCAAAAAAAAATACCCATTTAATCTTTTTAGCAAGTATAAGCAGGTTCATTGCAGCGAGTTAAGCATAAGGTCAGAGGAAAGTGCTGATTAAAATTGCAGTCTTATTTATATAACTTGCAGCCACCAGCAGCACTGATTGCACAGCAGCCCTCCTGTTGGGAGACGAGAAAGAAATCATCTTTGATTTCAGAGGCTTTGCATTAACTTTAATGGGAATCAACCACTCAACAAATTATTTTTTTTTGCCTCACTACCTAGACCTCTTTTACCTTCTTCCCTAAACCTGCGTGGAACTGTTATAATACTATGAATCCGCTTTCAGTATGCAGGTATGATCACCTAATCATTTCAGTATAGTGACCGGAGGTGTACGAGCAATTCTGGCACAGCGTGATGCAGTGTGGTTTGTTTGTGGAGGAGCGGCCACAGAGGGAAGAATACATTATCTGAAAGAGGAGCGCAATATCAGCAGGCAGAGACGGGATGACTCCAATAACGTCAAATCATATCAGCTGCTCTTATCAAAATGCAGCAGACGGTTTAATGTGCCATCGAGGAGAGTCCAGGGCGGCCCCGCTGATGAGGAGAATGAGGAAGAGCTGCAAGGTTATCTCAGCTGCTGAATATATGTAGCATTATTTTCTATACTTTAAGGTTATATTCATGTTTACATTTATATATATATTTATCTATTCCTTCTTGTAACTTGGTACAGCAAACTGAATGTTGTTATACATGTACAATGACAATAAAGGTTTATGTATTATATTTTGTATTATCATTATTATAATTATCATTATCATTGTCTAGTAGTAGTAGTAGTAGTATTGATAATAATAATGATAATAATAATATCAGACATAACATAGACAGTAGACAGATCCCACTGGAAAAAAAAGTAAATATTATCGTTCTTATTAAGTTGTAAAGTTAGTCCGTAGATGTCCGTGCACTCCACAAACTTTGTGTTTTGTGCTATTGAGTACCAAAATTGCACCACATCCTCTGACCTGCATAAAACACAAGCTCAGCTGCAAAGATAGTAGTAGTAGCAGGTAAAATTATAGACTGGCACCCTACAGGAATGCCATGCTTTGTGTTTTTTCCCCTCTAATCCAGCATCTCTCTGCTCAGGCCTGCACTTCTGGAACCTCTCCTCGCTGCTACCAAGCCATCCAGCCCGCCTTCCCTCGCTCCATGCCTCTTAATTTTTGTTGGAAATTAACACTTTTGGACGGACCACTGTCTTCAATCTGTGAACTGGGTCGGACAAAAATAACAGTAATGTTGGAAACATTCATTCATCTGTTGAAATAACATCATTACCAGCAGCAAGAGGAGGCCGTCATAACTGAAAATGGTCAATTCAACCACCAGCCACATTCATCAAGATCTATGCGTTTTTCCCTCAAAAATGTGTGAAAGTGAGAAAGAATTACTGGATTCGTCCCTTTATCTGGATCCTCACCAAAAGTTATTGGTGTCTATTCTGGGCCACGGCCCACCCTCCATTTTATATTCAATTAAATCTGTTCATTAGTTTTAGTGTAATCCTGCTGACAAAACAACCAACAAATGGGCTCAGGTGAAAACAGAACCTCCTCGGCGGAGGTAAAAATGAGAAACATAATTGGTTACATTGCTCAAGTAAGTCTTGTTCCCTGAAAGCTTTCCATGAGTTCCATGAGCTTTTTGTAATTAAAGCTCAGTGGAGAAAATCTAGCTCAACTGGCCGAATCAGAACATATAAAAAAAGGGGGGGTTACTGGCAAATCCAAGCAAAAAATCAATAATTTAATTATAATGTATATAATTCTGGTTCCAAATCAACTGATCAATAATGTGTACCATCTGTGGCTGTGCACATATTCCAACAGCACATTCCTTTTATAGATGTGTTAATGTGTTTATGATTGATTTCCTGTACAAAATGGCCCATATGCATTAATTTGGTGTCATTCTAAAGTTTCACTCATATTTTTTTTTAACCGACGTGAGGGTATGAGAGTGGAGACTGTACGCCTTCTTTTTTTCTTTTTATTTGTGGAAATGTTCGAGATTAAATATGAAGTATCTTGACTTCTTCCCTTCTCTGATGATGTGAGTGAAACGGGTGATGTGTCCTGACACAGTGACATGATGCTAACAGAGTGCCGAGCTCTCTACGCTATGAAGCCTGGCACGTGTCTCTGAGTCCCAGTCAGGCTGTTAGCTGAGCTTCTCCTCATGACCGGCTGTACGCGTGGATGTCCAGGGGGCATTCAGAGATTCTGCCCTTGTTTATGTATTCATGTCAAAGTCATTTAGCCCCTTTTGATGGTGAATAGATGGAAATGGATTTTACAGCGCACTGAGTCGAGAGGAATGAGAAGAATATCAAAAATGCATAACGAGAAATTCCAGTAAAACGAATTTGCAAAAGATGTTATAATCTGCTGCAAGCTTGACACATTATTACTAGACCAGTACAGTAGAGTTCATGCATTGTGAGTTCCATATAAGTAGGACAGCTCCGTGTGCTTATATTTCATCACGTATATTATTAATTAATTATCATTAACATAAAGTCGGGATATGTGCTTTGAATTATCCATCACCAACTTGCAAGGACTGCGCGTGCTTTCATTTCGAGTACTAGTATGATGAAGGGAGGAAGAGGGTAAGTCGAGCCAGTGGGTACAATGAGCCGTCCCCCGTACATCCAGGTAATCATAGACATGAGTATTCATGTGATCACAAATGAAGGAAGTACGCTAAACATAATTCAATGCATGTTGGACTGAAGCGCATGGAGAGAGTGGTAAGTAAGCCAGAGCAAAAAAAATAAAAAATTGTTGTGTTGTCATGCCAAGTAAATTCATCATGTTTCTAACGTTATCATCATTACTATGTTTTGGACATTATTACATGTTAACTTAAGTCAGTGTAAAGGCCTACACACACCGCCCAGACGTCCAACTGCCTCATCTGACCACTCTCCGACCATTCCGTTGCCTCTTGTCTGACCCGTTTGGTAGAAAAGTTGCATTGAACACATCGCTTCAACATGCTGGCTTCTCCACAGTAGCGTGTACGTTCTGCGCTTGCGCAAGATGCAATAAGCGGGTGGCGCTTGTGTTGTGAATTGTAAACGAGAGGCTTATGCACGCAGCTCTCTTTACTTTCGATCAAAACAAAACTAAACTTTTTCAGATAAAAACAGCTGCATACTAAACATGCAGCGAGGCATTACCAAATGAACACAAATTAATTCGTCCTGAACGGACATATCAACTAGTCTCGTGCCAGTACTGCAAAACATGAAAACAGGGAATGACGGAACAGAGTGCATAAAAAAACAAAGAGCACACACACAGTATTCCGCCCCTCGCACACACCGCGCTGATTCACTAGCACACCGCCAATCAGAACTGCCATTCAGCTGGCACACAACAGTCCACCACCTCAGACTTCGCATGCTGAATCGGAGCAGACAACGTGCGCGTGGCTCCAAAAGTTTCCGACGCAGCTGAACACACCAAATATATTTGCTCCCGACCTCGTCCGAGTCTCCCCAAACGCTTCAGTCATCCAACGGTTGGGCCGGTGTGTTCCTGCCTTAAGCACAAACATGTTGTACACAAAATCATATACAGACATTCTCTCTGTAGCCAACACACAAAGATTACAGTATAATCTTTACTGAAAACATTTCGTTAGCATGTTGAACAAGCTCACACAAACACATGGCTTGACTTTAAAGTATGAGGCTTTGAGTTTGTTAAATCAGTGGCATTACAGGGGCTGCACCTAAGAACTTTAGTTGAAAAAAAGACAGAAATCTTCCAAAATTAACAACAGAACGGGACTATATGACAGTTTTTACATGATGGTGTCTGTTGTATTGTTTTGCAGAGATGTCTTCATTGAAGTTAGCATGCTAACCAGCTACCCCTGGCCTGTCCCTGTCCAAAACTACCATGCAAGTGGTGTAAACAATGACACTCCCCTGGTACCAAGCCCCCAGTCCAAACTGCTAACTGCACAGCTGACTGAGCTTACTAGCTAAAAGCAGCTACAAGTAGTAGGTGGTTGCTCTCTCTAACTGCGGCCCCTTAGTTGTTTTGAGTATGAATCCGACGGGTGGCTAATTCTTACTTATATTGCTTTTTGAATACAGTTCCAAATTATCTCAAAATTGTTTGATTTTGTGTCATTTATATATCAGAATCTAACGGTGGCAGAGGGCTCTATTTACCAGACACCACGTCAATTTTACCCCCACCTTTGGGCAAGTTGTGCCATCCCACTAAACATTAGACGTCTGATGGACGTGCAGATCATGTCCAATTCTGGACCTCTTCACGACGTGCAAACTAGGTCCACAATTTGGACGTCTAATCATGACCCCACTTGGACGTCAATATGCAGTTTAACATTTGAACGTCGGGCTAGGTCACTTTTTTGGACGTCTAAGACAGGTGCAGGGAATTTACATGATGTAAGTAATTAATTAATTTATTATTATTATTATAATTATAATTATTATAATTATTATTATTATTAGCATCATAGGAGTAGTACTAGTAGTATGGACATGATTATTTTGTGATTAAACACTTTTGAATAAAAGTAATGTTTTTGTATGTTTACATTTTCCTGTTTTTCTTTTCTAAAACAATGTAATTCTGTTTAATACAAAATATATATATATATATATATATATATATACAGTCAACGCCATTTTGATTGGCTGGGGCATTGCGTCATTACAACGTAGATCCCAAGAGCCACTCCCATTGGCCCAGGTGTTTGTCTTCATTTGAAGCAATTGGCCGCTCGGCTCTGTGCACCGTTGACCTATACAACAACTTAAAGCAGTCCGAAAATCAGCGTCCACTAAATTGCAGGTAAGTTTGGTCAGCCCATAGATCCATAAGTTGTTGTGTTAATGTAACGTTACTTCAAATGTGTTGTCGCTATAATTAGCATTACATCTGCTAACGTTAGCTTTTGAACACAACTAACTTTGTTTACAACGAAGCCGGCGAAAAATCAATACATAGAGTGAAGCGCTGGAGCCGTTTGCTGTTACCCGACCATCGTCAGCAACAGGAGCGTCCAGTGTTAACGAGCAGGAGGGCCATTGTGGTGAGCTGGGAAGCGGCTGTTCGCAGCGGATGTTAACCGCTACAGCTCATCGAAGTTAGCATAGAGCTACCTCATCCCAACGGCCATCATACTTGTTAAGTTGCCGGTCAAGGCTTTTTTGTCGGTGACGGCCGTGTATGGGTCCAAGGCAGACACAGCCACGTGGGGGTTCGCAGCCAAATGCATAACAATTTAGCGCAATGGAGTACTGAGTTCAGTATTGTAAAGCTTTAGTTGGGTGTTTCTAAATCAGTCTTATCCTTTTGTCAGGTGGTTTTTGGTCCTCTTTTGGAAGTGGAGTGGGGTTTCCAGCCCTTTGGAAGCCACCTAAACAAGGTACAGATTGTGACCTCATGCTCCTTTGCACACACCCAGTCAAATAAATTGTAAGACTAAACTGACATATACTGCATCTGTGCCTGCAGATGGCTATGAAAATTACAGAATGGCGAAAACACCTCAGAGACATGGATGAACTTCTACGTTATGACAGCGAAGATGGACATCAGAGCATTGACATTAGTATCGATGTTGTGGCTGGGAGTCAGAGTAGTTGAAGCAGTGTGCCTGGGACCCCACGCTGTTTAACAAGTGACAGCGTTCCTGAGACATCACATGGTTTTGATTTTGACACTGATGTGGAATGTTTGACCACTGACTCTGAATGTGAACCAAATGATGATGAAGCCGAAGTGATCAGCAGCCTTGAAGATGACCTGAGACAGTGGGCTACAAACCAAGGGAATGTGAGTTTGAAAATTAACCATTTATGTGTGGGAAAAAAAGCCAGATTTTTGTTTATTTTCACAAGATGAATCTGGGAAGTCCTTTAATTTTTCTGTTTTCAGTTTGATTTTTACCCCAGTGTTCACACTTAATAAATAAATAAATAAATAAAAATATGTATATGTATATGTGTTTAATTGTTTTATATTTTAATTGTTCTTATGTTTGTACATAGTCACTCAGGACTAACCTTATTTTTGTAGTACAGACCAAAGAGGTGTAATTTTATTTATTGTATTTTACCACTTTGTGTTTTTCAAACTTAATTGAGGGTTATGCTGCCCACTGTTAAGAAGTAGTAGCCTAGTAACTAGTATTTCTCAACTGAAATGACATGTTTGCAATAAAGATGGGGGAAAAAAACAGTCGGGATTGGATTGTGATTTATCATTTTTAATAGCATGCCACCTTCTGAAATGGGACTACATTTATGCATAGAAACTAGAACCAGTACAGTATAAAAACAATGTCTAATATGAGTTCTAATTTGACGTTGAAATGATGTCCACAAAGACCATATTTGGACTAGAAATGGCTCCTGTACGGGGGTACTGTGGACGTCATGAATGGACGTTAAGTGTACTTAAAAAAAAAAGACGTCGTCTGGAGTAACAGTCTGCACCTTGAGGTGACCAAAATTCGATGTGCAAAAATGGCTTGGAAAAGACGTCGTTTGGACGTCTCTCTGCGCAGTGGAGTGGACGTCATAAATGGACGTAAAGTATACGTTTAAAAAAGACGTCGTCTGGAGTAACAGTCTGCACCTTGAAGTGACCAAAATTAGACGTGGAAAAATGAGTTGAAAAGACTTCGTTTGGACGTCTCTCTGCGCAGTGGGATAGGACTAGGGGTTGGAATCAAGAACCGGTTCCAACTCAGAACCGGTTCCAACTAACCAATTCCATCGCAATTGTACGCCTCCAACGTTATCGATTCTTCTTATACTCTCTAATTTCCCTGCCTGCATGAGGTTTTACGTTTTTTCTGAAATTTTGCGTTACGGTACATTTGCGTCACACTCTCTACGACGGCTCAGACCTTCAACCGCGAGGCAGCATCATGGAGAGGAGGAAGCGATCTAAAGCCTGGCTGCATTTCACCAAACAAGATGAGAATTCTGCCATGTTTAATCAGTGCAATGCTGTAATATTTTGTAAGAGTGCAAATACCAGCAACATGCTAAAACATTTGTCTACCCAGCATGAAATTAAGTACCAAGAATGCCATGTGTTCGACTGCCTGCTTACAAATGCTAAGGTTGCTGCTGGTCAAACAAGCTCCACTGGGACCTCGGTTGATGATGGTAACGTTGACATTAACATAAAGAAAAGGAGTGTTAATCCATAATTTTGCATGTTCAAGTGTGAATTAAATGTTTATTTTTTTATTGCTTATTGTATCAGTCTAATGTATTTAAACTATGTTTTATTTCTACACTATATCTTGTCAAGGTGTTGTTCAGTATGTGTGAGTTGAACATGTTCATGTTCAGTCTTGTGCGGACATAAATTTGGGAAAAAATAAAATGGTTGCTTTTGGTGCAGAAGACTGTGTAGAACTCCTTTTTTGCCACTCAATGAACTACTCAGGAATCGATATGAGAATTGATAAGGAATTAGATTGATAGGCAGAATCGACAATGGCATTGATATTGATAAAAACTTATCTGTCTTACCCTTTTCTCCCTTATATGCCAGTAATGTTCCTTATTTGTGTTCACAAGTGTGTCAACACATTGCCGCCCGTGCGCTCAAAGCCCCGATGAGACGGATACGAGCACAATGCCTCCATCAAAGTTCTCTCTGATATAATGACTTGACAGTCGAATGCTTTAAAGGATCCACCACCAATAGATATCATGAGTCATACCCTTATTTCATCTTTTGCATAACTCATCAACAGAGGATGTGTCTCAGAGTCTCTCCTGCTTCTTCACTCTGCAATGAGGGCAATCCCTTAGTGCCCAGCTCTCTGAGCACTGTGTGACAGTCCCTAAAGGCTACAGTCCAGCTTCCAGTGAACACAGAGTTGAGTTGAACTAAAGCTGCTGACCTCAGCTCTCTAACCTTCCCCATTAGCAGCCCAGATATTTCTTTGCATTTACCATGCAGGAGCTGGCTCCGGGGCTGGTGCATAAATTTAGCGATGGTGGATGTTTGTTCTAATTAGATTTATGGGTAGGAAATGTTTGGAGGAGCAAGACAGCGCTGTTTTATTATTAAGCTTGGAATCAGGTCAGATGAAAAAGAGAGGCAATGAAGTGCACTTTGATATTTATGAGCTCTGAAACGGAAACAAGGTGCCCAGCTGTAAAAAAAACAAAACAAAAAAAAGAACTGGGGTATACTGTCATTTTTGGGGGACAGATAAAAGAATTGCTTGCAAAAAACTTACCAGGACTTGAACCATGACCATGAATCTATGACACAGCCAGTCAAATGAGTCAAACCAAACTGCTGCACAAATATCCAAGAAACACAACAATAATAACAATAAAAAAAATGAATAACAATGCATTGTTTATTCACATCACTGTCACATCTTAACAGCTGCATTAGAAGAAAAAAAAGTGCTAGTATCCAAGTGTATAAAAATTTCTTCATGTCTTTTTCTTATCGACTGTACCTTCTGTCCAGTAATAAATCGTTGATGTGATCAGACCTCCCGATTAGGCTGTAAACTCCTCGGAGAAGCCTGTCATGCTCTGTTGCATTTTTTTATTCATACTGCAGTGATAATAAAAGATCTATGGAAAAGATGGATTAAACACAACAATTCTCAGTGGACATTCCACTGTTTCCTGTCGCTCATAATCTTATACTTGCATTAAGTTTACAGTTAATGGGTTTCATGATTGAATTTAGAATGAAGAAATAAGATGGGAGGCTACAATGCGCAGACATCATAAAAATCATTATTCATACTTAAACACTTGATGTGTGTGTTTCACTGCAGCAATAAATCATCGTCCTCAGTCGAGCTCTAAATCATAAGAAGAGGACATTAACTGCATATTAGTGACAGAATACTATTAGAATTAAGGTCCTTTACACACCAGGGGCATGTAATTTATCTGCATGTCAGTATATTGTTTCTGACTTTTTTTCTTGCGATGAGTACTTTCACATTTTTTTAATGTTTTGTTTTGGAACGAGGTCAATTTTGACACATCTTTTCATGTATAGTCAGAGAGAGTGCATGATTGACAGACAAAGAGACAGACAGAGAGAGAGAGAGGGAGAGAGAGAGAGAGAGAGATTTTAATATCATAGATGATTCAAAACAGTCCCGTCCTAAAATATGTCTGTAACTGGTCATGACGGAGCATGAATCATTCAGCGGAATTCCTGTTTATTTCTCTGCTTCATGAAATTTTATTTTCGCTCATTGTGTGAGATCATCACTGAATGACTTTGAAACCAATATTTCTTATGAAGAACATGCCGCAACCATCACAAATTTGCATTGCTACTGTTATGAACAGTCAACAGGTTCTCACTCCCAAGTCATCGAATATGGCCGCTTGGTCAGTGGACTTAAGCTTCAAACTATCATGCCCTACCCATTCTAATGTCAATTTCAGATATAAAATCTGAATTTCTGTTAAGCAGCTACATAATAATATCAGATATTATGACTTTATGACATTTTGTGAAACAGTCACGGTTTGGTTAGGTTTAGGAAAAGATCACGCTCAACTATCTTCAGGCATTACACTGACTTGACTTGCATAATTTATGTACATTTACTTACTTACGTAACATAACCTTAAAAAAAAAATCAATGTTGACCCTTGGTCACATGTGAGATGTGAATCCCAGTCTACAGGGTAAAGGTCCAGTAACTGAACTATCCAAGGACCCTCTGGCTGAGACTGTTCTCGCTATTTATACTACTGCATTATGAATCTGCTATAAGAAGTAATGCTAGAGGCAAAATTACAATGTGAGATTTAAAAGCATAGGGCCACTGACCAGGCTGCTGCATTCAATGCACTAGAAGTTAGACTAGAATGGAGTATTAGTGGAAATATCTAAAGGTGAGTTGTTTGCATTTTGCATAATTTATTCATCATGTCCATGTTGCAGAAAGGGTCTTTTCTCTTAGCATGAAAAAACCCCAATAAGCTAACAAATATCGTGAGTTCACTTCACTGATCATTGTAAAAAAAAGAGCCATTCATTACGTTCATGAAAGTGTTGTTTAACTTCTAATTTCTTCACAACACATTGGCAGTGTTTTGCCGAGGTGTGGTTTGCCGTGGTAGATTGAAATAGAATTACGAGAGTCCCACCTGGTTGTTGTGAGACTCAGAGGAGGCAGCTAATTGAATAAACCAAACACTACAATTGAGTCTTGCAATGTGACCTCGTGCAGTCCACGGCACATCCATTTAAATTCCATCTGCTCCGAATTAGGGACGCGCACATTCTCATTCCTGTCCCTGCTGCTCCAAGCAAAACAACCACTGTTGATCGGAATCACACGAGCGCTGCCAACTGCCTGCATGAGTTGAAAACAGCTGCCAGGGAGTTTCAGGTGGAATCAGACTGCATTATGTTTTTTTAAATATCAGTGCAGCTATTGACAGTGATCTTTAACACCTGCCATTTTAAATTATCCAGCGGGCTCTTAAATACTGCCAAAAATGACTCATGCTTAACAGATTAGCCGTGTTAAGAGAGAATGAAATGATTCAATAACTATTATTCAACAAGTTCAATAAGTGTACAGAATTAACAAGAAAGAAAATGTTAAGCTATAATTACAGTAAGGGTGCACCTGACCCTGAAGATTGACTCTGAAAAGACTGATAGTTGCTCATTATGAATAGCCCTTTTTTTAAACATCTTCTGGACAACTTCCTATCTTTTTTTTTTTTCTTTATCTTTGTAATCTTTTACGGTAAATCTTCTTCTTTGCAGTGTTATTATTCATTGAGCCTATCTAGGTTCCAGTGTGTTTTAAATTTTAGTTTATATTATATTTAGTGTATAATATTTAGTAGTTTATGTTTAAGAAATAACAGTTTGGGGATGCAGATCCTCCTCTCCTCCTCTGTTAGTGCTCAACCCCGGAGCCCCCCCAGGGCTGTGTGCTCAGCCCCCTTCTGTTCACACTGCACACCCATGACTGCACTCCCAGACATCTATTACTCTGTTGTTAAGTATGTGGTCGACACCACCATCATCCGCTACGTTACAAACAATGATGAGCAATCATATCAGGAGGAAATGAACAATCATGCAGAGTGGTGCTCAGACAACAATCTACTGCTCACTGTCAGTGATGCCAAGGAGCTGATAGTTGATTTTAAAAAAGAGGAGGTGAAGAAACACACCCCTGTCTGCATCAGCCGAGCTGAGGTGGAGCAGGTGAACAATTTTAGGTTATTTGGAATTACTATCACTAATAACCTACAGTTATCATTGTCATCACACAACACCACTACTTTTTCGGGAAACTTGGACTGCATTGACAGCGAAGCATTAGAAAGCAACCTGACTGGAAAACAACAAATTGGCATTGTCTGTTCATGGCCCAGGACAGGAAGCCTCTAAAGCGGGTGATTAAAACTGCCCAGAACATCAATGTTACTCATCTACAGAGCGTCGGTGATATGAGTAAAGTTAGATGCCTGCAAAGAGCCCAGGAAAATAGTTTGATACCCACCCAGGCCACTGTCTGTTCACCCTGCCGCCATCTGCCAAAAGATACAGAAGTCTCAGTGCAGCTTCTTCAACAACCCATTTCATATAAAAAAAAAGACTTAGCACAAAGGGCTCAAACATCATTTTCTTATTTTTAAACCTTTAAAAAAGAAAAAATGCAAATACATGTACCCTGTAACCGTGTAGATGTCTACTGAGAATGTAAATCACCATGTTACTGCATTCCAGTCATCTAACTGGGCTTCCCACGCTTGAAAAACTCCTCCTCCTCGCGGTCCAAAGCTTCTCTGCTGATGGTGTAAACACAAGCGCCAAATCCAGCAGAGCCAGCTAATACAACCACTTGGCACATGGCTAACTGAACTAACTATCTAACAACAGCCACATCTGCAGCAGTTAGCGATTACTCCAGTGATATGCTGCCGCCTGTTTGTTTGGAGTATGTTTTCAACAGGTGGCCAATTACATCAATAGGTGACAATCTTTGCATACCATAGAAGAAATGCACATTCGGAGAAACGCTTACACTTAAAGTCAAAAACTGCTCGTGTCTATCAATGAAAATCTCCGTTATGAAACACATCGCATCATTGACAAGCGTACAGCGACTTACTGCAACTGTATGGAAAATGCATACTAATTACGTTGTGCAGCAGCATTGCAGTTTCTTAGTTTAAGTCCAATTTTATTGGACATGTAACTACACCAGATCATCACAGTGGCTGACCATGACATCCATTTGATGCAAACGATCATTTCCCAATCGAACTGTGAGTGTCACACTCTTGACTTTAGCACCAGATTTTAGTTTCTTCCTTTTGGAGCTGAGTGCACAAAGCCTTATTAGCATTACAGTATGAATTATGAATGACCGTGGAGCTCTATATAAAGGCTTATGTTATTCGTGTGCTGTATTATTAAACAGAAAACTGTTTTGCATGCCAAGCTGGAGCAGCCAAGTTGCTGATTGCTTGAAGTTTCACCATTATCTTGGATCCTGTACCCTATATATATGTACATAACTTTTATCTGAAATATTTACTGGGTCTCTATTGAATTCTGCTCATGCAAAGACGGGAGCTGATGTCTTTTTCATACGGCTCATTCACTTTGGCAGTGTTCTCAAGCACGGCTAAACATGGATTGCATGCAAACAACAAATACACAGTGTGTGCGCTGTCAGGCCACCAAATGTTGTTCATTTCACTGCTCAATTGCGACATTAAAAACACAGTTATGTCTAAGGGCGTACGGCGCAGTGCTGTCTGACACTTTGTTATCCCTGCAGGCCAACACAGGAACAAGTTTCAGACCAGGCACTTTGGTTTATTAGTTGTTTCCTGCTGAGTACACTCAAGGCTGCAAGCCCAATTAGGCCCATTTTGCTACATTCCCAGCCTCAGTGCCGGATCATTGGAGTCATTTTTCATGCCTATGCAAACAAAAAAAAAAAGCACATGTTCATTCTTAAACTGTACTTACATTTTTACAAATTAGCTGACATTTAATTAGTGGAGCAGGGGCACTCCCAAGGACATTTCAAAAAGCAACGTTCACAGAGCCTAGTATCACTTTAAAAACCCCGGCCTAACCGACACACACACACTCACTTATGTTAAGGGCTCAGGAAATCATTTAGCTTGAGTGAAAATAGAGAGAAACTTTTGGGGGATTTTTGGTATAAACACCCTCTCTCAACAGCTTGTCTCTGCAATTAGGCTAAAATGCACTTCAGAAATGTTTAAGCTGCTTGCATGCCTACTTTTTTTCAGTATGGCTTCGATATATCAGACTCCTTAAGTATATCTGAGGACCCTTGGGAAAGCCCTGATGAATTGCAGAGCGCCTGCTCAACAAATGAAGGCGTCATCAGACAGCAGCGGAGGGTGAGTTGTCGTGGAGAGAGATAAAGCGGAGGCAGAAAGTGGGCTTGAGTTGTCATTCCATGCGCCGCGCCACAGTTCAAAGTGCCCCCCCCACACACACACACACACACACACACACTCACATCATTCAGACACACATAGAGTTTAAGAGAGGCCACCCACTCGCTCGTTTTGTAATTGGGAGCAGGGAGGGTGGATGCCTCTTCGACACATCACTGTCTCCCAAGGCAGGCATGTCTCTCCCCTCTCAACCTCTGCACCACCTACAGCAAGGAATGGATGTCCACAGTGACAAAAAGCTCAACGTTATCTACCCAAAAACGTGGGGGAATGCACGACGGACCTCACGCCAAAGCGAGAGATTCACCGCGCACTGTTTTTTGTCGCCGGGCTCTGATTAGCGAGCTTTCATCACGGCAGCGCGAAGACAGAACGAAAACAGAACAGTGCTCTATTTTTAAGCCTCAAGCGCCAGCACGACAAATGGCAGAGCTTCCCAGAGTAAAGCTGTGTGCGCAAAAGTTGTTTAAACATTTTAAAGCAAAGTCGACGACTCTTTGGACTTTGACTTGACGCAGTATGACACATCCACAAGTGGCTGCACACACGTAGGAGGGCTAATTTTGATGCAATGAAGTGAATTTATGCATTTGTTTACTCAATCACAGTTGGCCTTAACCAGGGTCACTGAATCATCACCTCCTACTCTGGTTCTGCTGTGTGTGCTGATACTTAACTTTTTCATAATATATATATGAAACTCCAGGATTAAGCGAGCATGCAAGTCTGTAAACTCAACGAGGCCATTCACTGTATTTATTTGATGTATTGTCCCGTCAGCGTGTTTTATTTATTACGCTGAAATAACAATAGCTGCCTAATGTTACATGACATACATTACTCAGACTAAGACACAGAAGGGGGGCATAATCGCCACAAAATGATTAAAGTCCTTAATTACTTAAGACAGGATGCTAAATTGCGCCACACAGAGCAAAGAGCCTGTGTCTAGGAGGCAGGAAATAGATATTCTCATCATGCTCAGTGACTCTGTCGCGTTCCGTTCTCCAAATGCCACCGGGTTAGGAAGGTGATAGTCGCACCAAAGGCGCCATGCCAGGAGAAAAAGCAGATCCTAATGGTGTTCTGTGTCTGAGTGAGGCAGCTCACAGCGCAGTGTGAGCAATGACAGATGCATTCAGTGGCGGCAAGTGTAGTCACAGACACAGTCACAGACTCTTCTGTGTCTTACAGTGAGCAAGACTGTCTCGAGCGAAACACATCATCTGCACTGGGGAGCCACTGAAGTCAGAGGCGAGGCGGATGTGCCTGTGAATTCACAGCCCGGTCGCCAGAATAAAACCACTGTTACGCCCACATTTGTACGTGTCAGATACCTGCCGTAGTGACACTACAGTAGGTGTCACATCACGTTTATATTAGGTTTTTCCAACGGCTGTCATACCAGAGGGAGGAGGAGTTGGTGATGGAGTTACAGGAGAGTGGCCACATATCGGGTTGCGGCTCAAGTCAAGACATCTCCAGCCTTGTCTGTGGTGACCGAAAACAGGTATGTTAAAGCAAAAACTTGACCTTTTCCTAATCTTGTGCCTAAACCTGACTGGACTATAAGCACAGTATTGCTGCAGAATGAAATCTTTAAATTTACCCTAAAAACTTTGCAACACAAAGAAACTTAATTTAACTGTAACTTAAGAGTGTTATGTCGGCTCTATCGCTGTTTTCTGTTAGTTTCTGTAAATGTCATGACTGTCTATAATATTGCAATGTAATACTAAATACAGACAGCCTGACTGCATCCATATCATATAGTGAACATTTATATATTCATATCCAGCTGTTGCATTATTTTAAGCAGAAACAGGATGTTTTCTGAACCGTGATCCAGTGTTTTTGAGTTTTTTTTGCCTAAACCTAACCGGACCATAGGAGCAGTGTTGTCACAATAATGCCAAAACGCCTTCTTCAACAATAGAAGTGGAATGAACTTGAAATACAGAATACCATCTGGTTATTTAACCACTGCTTGGAGTACGGCAGGATGTTCTTGTTTGTTTACACATGATTAAGCTGCGCGTGAGGTGTCGGATATGAAGCTGAAGGTTTAAATGACCGGTTTGGAAATCATATCTTCAACGACTGGCGATTAATTCCATCCCTGTCATTGGATCCCGTCCCATTCATTAGTTCTAGTTAAAAGCCTCGTGACAGGGTTCTCGATCGGCTCCTCTGATTGAGGTGGGTGAAATGAGCGCTGCTGTTATCAAGACTCAATCAAATGGGGGCAGGTACACACAACAGATTAATTTCTTGAAAACCCAGCATAGGTGAACAGAGAAAAACACTTGAGGAACAGAGGCGAGACGGGTTTCGTAGAGAGGAGGGAATGGATCGCTAACTGTAAAATGGACATGAAGTCAGATACAATGGGGAAAAAAAATTATTAAAAATATTATTATGATTGTAAATTGATCATTTTAAAATGTTTGTCCAGTCCAAAGTGATTGTTTTCTGTATCTCTGTGTCAGAATTCTGATGGTCGGTTCAATAAGACCTTTAACGTTTTTTATCCTAGCAGGTGGACTGTACTCACTCATTCCAAGTAAGGCCATTTTTACATAGTTTTTAAGTCACACTGTAATAGAATGAAAGGCTTTTCATTCTGCTCGGTTGTCTAATCAGATCGGAATGAATGGCTCTGACATTTTGGTCCGCAACTCTTTGAATCGCATCGCCGCAATATCCCTCCCTCCCCCTGAGGCTGCCCAGCACCGCAGACAGCTCACTGTGGACTGAGCAATGTATTACAGAGGGAAAGCTGCTCATAAAGTTGCAAGACTTGCTGGATTTCACACCGTGGAGATCTTCAGGTGCCAGGACTCATGGGCTTTGGAAGGGGGGATTCATCTTTGATCTCGCCTTCTCAGCAGTTCTCCCATATCCATCTCGGCGCAGCAAGGTCGTTGTATTCATACAGTGGCATCATTTCCAGGCACATACGCAAGTAAAAGATAGTCCCCAGTTATCACAGTTATCATCTGCGGATGGCTGTTTTCATTTGTGTTATTGTACATGATAATACTTGTTGAGAACAACACAGAGAAGATTGACTTTTTCATATGTTGGGGCCCATCAGTAATTTTAGCAACACAGTCACTCTCGCTCTCTCCTCCGCTCAATCTGTGCGTTCCGGCTGTGTTTTCAAAGCCTCTTCTCTTTGCTGATAGTTCTGTGCGATTTCACCACCTCCTGCCGCGGCGTGCACGCAGACCTCCTCAGTTCTGATCACCAGACTTCAATCCGAACGCTCCTTTGATACGCCCCAGACATCTCGGACCCGGCCTCGAAATGAGTAGAACAAACAGCGGAATCAAATGACTGGCGCCTCTGTTGATCTTAAAGGCTGCAGAGGAAAATGTCAGTGCAGTTTAAATTACGCATGATCTGATAAATGGAGCCGCTTTGTTGACATTTCTGCCTTCTCGTATTTTTTTCTCCCGACAAAAATGCCAAGCGTTTTTTTTTTTTTACTGAGGGTGAGTCTGGCACACACATCATGATTTCAAGATCGCAAAGATTTCTTTGTGTGCGAAAAACAATCCAGCTCACCTCTATTGGCAAGCAGGTGTTGTGCATCATTGATCTAATGTGTCTCCTTCAACATGAGCCTCGACAACTTTAGTGACAAAAGCCTTTAGGAGACACATCTTTGCGACAAGAAAAACAGTGATTTCACACTTTGGCTTCATGCAAGGCTGTTTTCCCTTTTCAGCACATTTGATGAAGTGCAAAAATCTAATAATTGGGTGTCTTATAAAGCCCTTTCTTGATTACACCCAGTTATTCGACCAGCTCAAGATAGTCGCCTGGGGTTCACTTCCTGTGAGCTCCAGTGGGTGTGATGCGCTTGCCTGTGCACCTAAAGCCTGTTGATTTACGTGACCGGTTGGCCGTGTCTAATTGTCGTCGTCCACCACTGTGCTCAGCGCGCGTCGATATCGCAGATCATTAAAAACCTAAAAGTGACTTTTTGCTGTGTGAATTCATGGATTGAGAGCACAGCGAGACATACTCATCAAATCAAAGCCTCCGTTATCCTCAAAACGGCTTTAGCGCATGCAGAGTTTAGCGTTTGCGATGCCACGTGTGCGAGTTGTGCAGTCGATTCATGGTTTGGAAGAATCCTAGCGTGAGGAAATATCCCTCCAGTAACTCCTGCTTCCAAAAGATTAAAAAAAAACAGACCTGAACCGCACCGAGTATTCAGGTATTTACAGCAGAAATCCAACCGAAACTCGCAAAGTATCGTTGTTGAACACGAAAAAAACACTGAAACATTGCTTTGTTTCCAGTGTTTGTCATTTTTTCATAGCATTGTACTGTTATTTAACATTAATAGGTTATGGAAGGTGAAATCTAAAAGATATAAAAACCCGGTGTCTTTGCCAACACTCCACTGGACACAGTCCGAACCGCTATCTGCATGACTAACTGAGCTTACTAGCTAAGAAAACCTACAATTAGCAGCAGTTAGCAGTTACTCCGGTGATACACTGCCCTCTGTTTGTTTTGAGAATTAATTTGACAGGAGGCCAACGTTTGCACCTTTTTTAAAATGAAATGTGATGTGATGCTCTCTCCCACACGGAGAAAACCTATATAAACATATAGGTTATAATATAGGTTTTCATGTAGGTTTCGAATATATCCGACGTATATATATTATACGTACATATATTATATGTACATATAGGTACATATAGGTACCTATATATGTAAATATATGTAAAGTAATTGTCCACATGATAGCAGCAGTGCAGCATAACATAAAGTGCTGTTCAGGTCATATGATGAAAATTCCTGTATTTTTTCATATCGCAATATATATCGCAGGGTTAAAAAAAAAATAGCAATGTCAGCCCTAACATATATGTACATATAAGAACATATAATATATGAAAACGGCTAATTTTATGTGTGTCGCATATATGTACATGTACACAACCCAACTTTTATTAACTACAACTACTTAACTTTTATTGCACATACTTCCTGTCAACAATGCACATGAAATCATCATAAATAATACAATTACTTTACAAACCTATACACACACACACCCCCACACAGGCCTACAATGTTAAGAACCAAAAAAAAAGAGAGTAGAGAGAGAGAGAGAGAGAGACAGAATTTTAAAAGTATATTTAAGCTATTTAGCTAATTGGTGCAGTCAGTTACCTTTTTCTTTGAAGCTTTCTCAGTCTGCCCCTGCTCACTGGGATGTGAGGACAATTTGTTTCAAGTGTGTTCTCAGCCATCTCCATCTCTCATAGCTTCATTTGGAGAGCCTTTTGAAATTTTGGTGCTATGAAATCAAAATGTTAAAATGAAACTGCAAATACTGTTTGGTATGTAACTACATAACTAACGTTAGTGTGTAACATTACATACTTGCCATGAGAATAATTTCGGCGCGGTACACCGCCAAAGGTTTGCGGCCTTTCCGCCATTCCACTGAGTGCTCCTCGGCTTCCTTATCAGTCCCCTCTAAAAAATCTTTAACTGAGAAATTGCAATACTATCCCCTTTTAAATAGAAAAGGCGACACATTTACTGCAAGGTAAAGGCAATGTGCCGCCCTGTCTTTCTAAAACGGAGGTGTAATATTCCTCCTTTTCCAAAAGCTGCCACTTGGCCACCACTGGGGTAGGCATAAACATGTGACGTGACGTGAAGCATGAAGTTGTGCAGTGAACAGTGACAACAATTTTGTCTTCAAAATAAGAGATTTACAGTGCACCACATTAGATAGCAATGGAGGCGTAAATAAGTGTACCCTCCGAGACGGCAAATTGGCAGACCAAACAGACCCCCAATTTATCGCCTTCTGTCTAAATCTGCGGACCTAGCCGCAAAAAGAACGGCCAAATTGGCGGCTTGCTGCCCAGCATAAAAACGGCTATTATGTGCCCCTCTGTCCATTCCAGTAGGGCATATCTGATCTCTGAGGGTGAAAAAAAAATTCAAGGGAAATAGTGGCCATTCAGTGTTTATATTATTCTATGACGACAATTAATATTTAGCAACAAACTGATGTAGAGGGGGCAGTAACTTAGTTAATAATGACTGGTTTCCACGTAACATGCCGTTGTCACATGTCAGCTATTTAGGATCAAATGTGATGCCAGTTTCACATGTTCACATGCGATTAATAAGTTATTGCGTGAAATTATTTTTTTTCCTGTAAGGGACCTTGGACAAATACGCACTTATTACCTTGAGAATAAAAATATGAGCTAGGCATCATGTATGACAGTTGCAAAAGTGAGATATGAGCTATACAATAGGTATGACAAACAGAATCTGCCACTGGGTATATGAGCTATATAGGAGCCATACCTTGTATGTACATATAGGGCTTATATGTGGATATAAAGAAGCGATATAGGAGCCCTATTTGTCCTGTATATGCACATATATGCACCTGAATTTGGCCTATATGCGGCCTACATGCAGCATATAATGTGGCATATATACGCGTATATGCTATATATGTGCAGCATATATATTATCATATATGCGCATATATGCTGTATATATGCGCAGGAAAGCTGCATATAGGTTTCATAAATGCATATATATCCTCATATAGGTTCTTTCCGTGTGGGCTGGTTTTCAATTACTCTCTGTTGCTCTCTTCCCGTCATTTTTAAAAGTGAAAAGCCAAAGAGGAAGCTTGTGATTGCATTTAAAGTCCTTTTCATCACCAGCAGCTCTTGTAACAGTGACCTGTGACCCATGGTTGATTACTCTCTTTTTTTCTATGAGGCAGACCATGTCTCTAAAACCATCTACCACCTATTGTTCAACAGCGACATGCCGCAAAACTCCTGACAGGAGCAGAAAATCAGAGCTAATGAAGCTGGCTACTCATTATCCTGTGATTACTAGCGCAAGGAGAGAAAAAAAAAAGAAAGAAAAAAAGGAAAACCTCACCCCTGACACACGCATACAAACACAATGTCGTGGCCATAATTACCAGTGGTGTGGAAGACATCGCATGGACTGAAACACATCCATGTCTGACATCAGCAATAACACTTCTGCTTAGCCTTGGGCGTTTTCTATTCCAGACCTCTAACAAGCCATCTGAGTGGGCGAGGTGAGAGTTTTGTCTACGTTTGTTGATAAGTCTGTCCACATCAGGTGAGGTGAGGTGATGACTGCTGAAGTGCTCTTGAGGTCTCTGCGAGCGATCCCAGTGTAGTAATGACCATGTATTTATTTAGATATCTATGGGAAATACTAACAGCAATGATGATGACAGCAATGATGATGATGATGATCGTGACAATGACGATGATGGTGATGGCGATGATGAGAGTGTGGTTTCAGCAGTAGCTCCCAGTTATTTCTAAACGCAATGTGAATGTGATTACATGATACAGTTGGGATATGGCACGCAGCGGTTTTCCCGCTCTGCTGAGTTGTATTTGTCTTAATGTGACTGCTACCCAGCGCAGATCCTTCACACCACACAGCATGGGCTTAATAGCGTTTGCATGGAAAGAAAATTAATAGGAGGAGGCGAAACGCTGCTCTTACCTAAGAGCCAGTATTTTTCTAGCAGACTGAACAACATCCCATCATGAAAATTGAACAGTTGTCCTGTAGGCAGAGTTTGACATTTGTGCTTAACTGACACAAGTACACACAGTCCGACTATCGTGTGACGTATACAGCAACAGAAGACAGCAGTACATTTAGGGCATTTAACAGACACTTTTGTCCAAAGCGACTTACAGTAATTAATTCAATCATACACTGATGGCTGTGGCTGCCATGCAAGGTGCCGACCAACACATCAGGTGCAGTAAAGTGTGTTACAACCCATGTATAAGGACTGTTAAAAACCCTGTGGGAAGTACGAATGAAGTTTGTTGTTGGAGAAACTATATTGTAAACCGCGAAAGAAGTAGTGTCACTTTCTCCCATAGAGAATAACAATAGAAAATGGCGGTCTGTCGATATTTTTTTTGGTTTTGTGTGGCTCCTGGGCATTTATTTTCATTTCATTTTATGTGGGTGACTGTATTTAAATTGCAGTAGGTTCTGAGTTAAGGATGAAGTGTATTATGAGCTTTGTGAGAGTGAATGAATGTGTGTTATGTGAATGTTCATGCTAAAGTTACTCCCCCACTTTCCCCCACCATATCTGCCCCCTTAAGTGGTTGCGAGTTTGTCGCACGAGGCAACGTTGCTAAGACTAGCTAGCAAACATTAATGTTGCTAACACTGGCTAGCAAATGTTAATGTTGCTAACACTAGCTAGGGAATGTTGAATAAGCTCATTCTAGCTGACGTCAACATTGAGATTTCTTGCTAGCATTAATGTTGCTAATGCTAGCTAGCTAACATTAGGCCAGTACAGCATGCTGGGCACACAGTACAACTCAGCTCAGTTTTTACATTGTTTTCCCCACAAACTAGCAACCACCAAGACTGCTGATGCTGACAAAACACAGATACCACGTAATTTCAATTTATTTTTTGTTAGAGATACATTTTTCTGCAACTTTCTACAAGTTCCGTGGATGTATTATTTTTTCTTAATGATTTGTCTACATAAAAGTGTTGAATGAACTTTAAAGTTTGTTAAAAGTGTAATATGAATTTGTTTAGGTCCGCTGCACTGTTAGGCTTTCATTTCACATGTGCCCTTTTAAAGCCATTTTGTAGTCATTTACACGAAGTTGAAAACTGAATTATGCAAACTCACTCATTGATCACAGCTCATTGTGTAACAGAGGGACAGCTAGCCGAATCAAGACCGAGGGAGCTTGCCACTACCGTAACATGCTACAATGTGCCATGTCACATGACAGCTCAAAAATTCAGATGTATTTCCTACAGTTGTCTATATTGTAAAAATATGACTTAAATACTTGTATGTTTACAATCAGTAATCTTATTGGACTTATTTTAGAGTGAAAATACTGACATCTGTCAACCGCTTGATGGAAGCTCTGCCTGTGAGATGTCCGTCAAAGCCCTTTCTCAGTATCTTTTCACTTTAGGTTTATAGCAAAGGTGTATTTGACACTGTTATTTCAGGGTTTTTTCCAGATAAACATCTCACCCACCTCAGGGACAGAAAGTATGTCTGGAGAATGACATTCCCAGTGTAAGCTCGGGTCATTCATTGTGAGTAAGGCTGTTTGGGGCCTTGAGCATAAGGGAGATGATTTACCAGGTTTGACAAGTGATTTTTGAGGGTTATTTCCAAAAAAAAAACTGCTTTAACTCTTGTTTTTGACAGCTTGCAATCAGAGCAATACAGCATTTCCTCAAAGGGACCTCCTGGCACACATGAGAGTTTTGTCTCTTTTGGGGTAGGAGTTTCTTTCACTGCACTGAGGCAACTGTATTCATGTCAGCCTGAAATCTGTAAATAACTTGAGAACTATTGGAGCAAAAGGTCAAGGAAATACAAGAGTTTTCGTCGCTCAGGGTAGAAATCTAACCTATATTACTTAATATTATGCAATACTAAATCCTTAGAAAGTTTGGATAATGGTCTGGGAAGAAATTTAAATCAGGTAGTTTGTATTTCATTGGAACAGTGCTCCCCCTTTAACATGGCACAGTTGAGTTGGACAGTCTGAGTTAGTTTTCCCATCTTATGATTATAAACCGTGGAATCGCCTTCATTATATGTGGTCTTTATTTGGGTTGTATGGAGTTTCGTGGCATGTGTAATGTGGGGGAGCAAAAAGTGGGCTTTCCTGCCCACTTAACAATGTCAATATATCAAAAGTTTTAGGAAATAAATACAGCTGGCCAGGGCTGTGTTGGGGAGAACACTGGCGTGACCAGAGCAGACTGTGTCGACAGCTTGTGCCTGTGAGATAAAACCCCTGCCAAAGAAGAATGGCAGCATTTACAAAGCCCTCACAATTGAGCACAAGCGCACACATTAAAAGGGGTAATGGTCAGAGTATGCCCTCTTGTTACTGCAGAGATCGACGTGTCGAGGACAGCAGGGGGTGACAGCTACTTGATGGAAGACATCAACTCTTGGAATATAATGGTGGAATACAAATGAGATGTACCCTTAGATCTACAGTACAAAGAAGTTTGAGGGAAATCTTGACTCTTCCTTTTAAAGAATTTTTGATTGTGTTTGTGATGTTTTGGGTTGTTGGTTGTTGTGAATAGCAAGTCAGAAATAGAAAAGTGAGACCACGCTTTGGAATATTTTTACAGAAGCAAGCCTCCGGCAGCCAAAAGAGATGTTGTGTTGGTACAACCTGATGGACAGAACAATTGTTGGGAATTTACGTTTTTGTTTCTGTTGATGTTGCAACTTTACGGTTCTTTGGGTTAATATTTAGATTTTATCTTGTGACAGCGCTACGATTATGATCAGGTTAGGCTAAGGCACGAAAGCCACTTGGAAAAATGAGAGGTGTTCAGAGTTCTTGTCAAAAATATTCAGTTAGGGTTGGGGTTTTCTCGCCAAACACACACAGTATAGCTGGTAAATGTGCTGATTTGTTAAACATATAGCTATAGATATCCAGCAGTTTCCTGCTTTTCACTCCACTCGATCCCCTCCACCTCCAGATATGAAGGTCAGGTCATAAACATGCCATGTGAACGCCATGTGACAGATTAGTAGAGACCTCAAGATGGTAGCCTATGACACGTACAAATGACAAATATATTATTGTCTCTATTACTTTAGACTTACTCTTGTGCCGCTACTTGTTTCCCTCTGTACTGCTGTGTTACTTGCACATTTCTCCCAAGCGAGATCAATAAACGAAACACCTTAATCTTAATCTTAATCCCAAACTGCTAACATTTTACCCCGGTGATTTGTTTGTTCATTCAATATCGACAAGACGACAACTTGTCATCGCGTCAGTCTCTTCCAGGAAAATATGTGTTTTATGATTGACAGTGAAAAGAACAAGACAGGTGAAACTAAATAGAGCGCAGATCTCCGCCAAGTATGAAACAAAGAGAGGTGAAACGACTGAGGGAACAGATGGTGAAGCACCCACTGCAAATGCTTAAAGAACTGCCTGATGCAGCCAACGGAGAGAGCTCAGCAAATGGAAAAAAAGTTGCTGTTTTGCATTTTTGTTTTCTTTCTTTTGCTCTTTTGTCTTAGATTTCTATAAGATGCATGGAAGAATAATGGCACAGGAACAGAGTGTGAATTGTTGAAAATAGTTATTCATTTAGAACCCCAAGTAAAAGCCCATCCCTTACAGTAAACATAACAAAACGCCTCCTTTTAAAAACTATTTTTACCAGGGGAGTACAACAACAACAAAAAAGCAAATTACCACCCTTGATCACAAAATAACCCCTTAATCATACAGCGACATCATGACACCATAAGAGTAGAGTGTTAAAGACATTGTATTTAAGTTTAACCTCAATAATAATGGCTTGTCATATAATCAGGTACCGTTAAAGTTCATCCCACAGGGCAAAGGCAAAAATGAATTTTTACCGCACTGCTACATAATGCGTACCAGATAAAAAAACAACAACTGAATAGCAGCTACCTGCATTCACAGCACCTCAACACAGAGAGCGAGGAGATGACAACAAAACAAGTTTTTTTTCTTATTTATATTATATTCTAAAAGCTGTGGTTAATATGTTCTCATTAGCAAGCTCATTCATTTCTGTCTGAAATAGTTTTTATATTTCATGCAGCGTCACACCTCTGTGCCTTATCATTGGGAGACTGCACACCAGACCTGTCTGTGTTGATATTTAGGAGCCGATGAGTCAATTAGCTGTCAAAGGCTGCTTTATGTACATTTAATGATCCACATAGCTTAAATCAAGTGTAATCAAGTGGGGGGTCTTAGTTTTAGCATCATCTCCAAGCTGAATGTTAAATCCTCTACTTTTTGTGCTGCGCAGCCTTCAGTCCGAGCCTCAACATGGACAGAGCTTCCCTCATTAATCATTCAAGGAAGGCAATTTGCACAGCACCTGTCACAGGCAGGGGGGCTATTAAGGTCCTCAGTGGAAGAGGAACTATGGACTTAATGGTTGAGGAGTAAAGCTCGTTTACAAAATATTGCTTTCTTTCGCCGGGCCTGATGAGTGAGCTCGGCTACGAGGGCGTTTTTTTCTTCCGGAGAAGTGCACACGCACTCAGTCAGGCCTTTGGATACGGTATCCTCAGGTAGAGGGGTTTGCTTAGTCAAGGAACACTGATTGTGATTAATGATTGTTTTTCCTCTTTTCTATTGCCTCAATGTCTGTATTGGAAAAGGCCCTCACAGGAAAGGATTACACTCCCGTTTGCCTAAATCAAGATGCAATATTTGCAGCGTTACGTTTTGTAGCACGAGTTCACAAAACCTTCCAGTTCTTGTTAGACAAAGTGTCCGTGTTTTCCCATCAACCTCGCTGCAGTCTCCCCACTTGTTTTCTTCTCGCATCAGGCCAAGTTCGAGGATGGAGTTAATGCATTCAGGATTATGGCCCGGCGATGCCAACTCTCTGGGGGCTGTCCAGAGTGTGTTCCCCCCGTCGGTCAGAGTGCACACGGCTCCGTCCTCACTACAGTCCCGCAGTGCCATATGCTCCGTGTCCTTCACTGTCTGAGCGCTGAGCCCTTTCAGCACCGATGATAATGGCAGGAGTTGTAGCGGCGTCCAACAGACATCCTCCAGATAACCTCCCTCGAGGATCCAGTCAGTAAATCATTTAATAGGGCTCCGCTCTCAGGAGACCAAGGACAGTTTGAAGCTGCCGCACTGAAATTGTCGAGGGACAATCAGCAGTTTGTACATGAAGCATGATTAGAGAAGATCCAAAAGAAAAAAAACCTCATATATGCTCTTTTATTTCTCATGTCTCTTGTCACATTGACGTCAATTACTTGTTAGTGTGACAGAGAGCCTCTCAGCCTTCGGATCAATTGCACTTTTTCAAAGACGTTAAGATACAACACTTCTTACGGAAAATGCTCTGTCCTTACAGTGTGGTTTGAGGAGTGCGTTTCTAGATGAGAGCTTTTCAATTGACCTCGAAAATAAAAAAACATTTATATTTTAATTTTCAACATTCGACCAAAAAAAAAGGGAGAGCGGCGCTAAACCGCTAATAGAAATGTGACATGCATGACCTGCATTCTCATTTGAATCATCTGGAAGTTATTTGAGATTATGTGCATGTTTGTAACGTGAGTCCTCTTGATTAAAGGCGTTATTAGCTTTTTTAATGAAGAATCAGGGACTGGAGGTTTTCCACGGACTTGGTACTGAAGGAGGAGACACAGTGGTTTCAGTAACATGCCTGATACAAGTGGGGGCAAAAGGCAGAGGAAATTAGCGGCTAAAAGACGCATCATTAGAATAATCCAGTGATGAATGGTAAATTAGAGAAGGAGACCGTTACGTCTCTGTTTCCCAGCCCATTGTCTACAGTGTGTGGCAGAACTCAGAACGCAGTCGACTATGTACATTGTAAATACTTATGCACATATGGAGTACCATGAAGTACTTACTCTGGTTAAGAAAACAAGTACTACAAAGAAAAAGAGCTTTTCAAATTGGCCAGCACACACAGGATCATTACAGAGCAAAAGCGGGGTACCGGCAGGCTTAGCCAATGTCCTTACAGTGAAGAGGTGCTGAACAAGGGACCACTTTATTTTACAGCCAATATTCCTGAGTCTGAACACGGCAAGATCAATTTCTCCCACATTTTTATTGTTACTCTCAAAAGGTGTTGTCACAAGAAGGTAACATCCACCATGTAATGCTGCAATTCTGCACTCACTTGTAACAAAATAACACAGTATGTTGTTATCGTAGTAACAGTTTCTTCTAAAAACGGATAAAAATAATTTAAAAATTAAATAATTTAGTATCTAATAGGCCTAACAACTTTGTTTTGTTTCATGGTGACATTCATAATTTTCAAACAAGTCATCATAATAAGTTGACTGTAATAGAAATGCTTTTCACCATTTCCCTGTTGTGTTATATGGAAATAATAAATGCAATTTAGTGATTAAGAAAACAATCTTTCAGTGGCATTTATTTATACAAACCTTGTAAATACAAAGTGTTAACCCCTTGTTCTCTATCAGAATAGTATGACTACATATTTTCATGTATTCACAATAATTAGACTGAAAGTTAAAGTCTCTGAAGTATCCATTTCTTAATTATGATTATTATATAGTAGTTATAACATAGTGTTATAATACCTGATTGAGTCTTGCATTGACATTTTTTAACAAAAACTTTCCGAAATAAAAGCCAGTTTTCACACATGGTGATTTGCATTTTTTGCATATCCCTGGTTCTCAGCAAGACGACAAAACGAAATCAACAAACTTCCTTTCCTGCCAATCTAGATGATAATGTTTTATGCACTATTAATCACACCGGCAGTTAAGACCAACTTATGTACCAAAACTCAAACAAGAAAAGATTGTCACGTATGAGCTTTCCAATTATTGCAATAACAAAAGAGAGTCACTAAAAGGAACTATAAAAGAAGATTATTGGTGAAGGGACAATGAATATGGCTTGAGGTTTTTTTTTTAAAAAGACTGACAAGCCTGTGAAGGGAAATATAAGACTCCCTGCAGTGTCCCTGATAGCAAAGTAATGGGCTTTTTTCTCTTTTGTGTGGTACAAAACCAAAATCTCACATGGCACTGCTGGCGTCCTCCAACGCAGAGTTGACAGAGGTTTTACTGGTGGAGTTGTATTATACTCTGGCTGGTGTTGCCTCCAAAATCAAACAAAAACAAAATTAATTCCAAATGGGATCTTAATGCAATCTCGATGTTATTTTAAAGTAATGTCGCTAATGCCCTCACTTAGTAACACTGAACCTTTTTTGACACGTGCATAGGTCGCCGAGCGCTCCATTGACGTTGATATACAATGCAGACATCAGTCCAAACCGCGCCTTTGTCAGGCATTAACAGTTATTGCAGAGATGGCAGTGTCACATTTTCAGGGATGTCCCCGTCTGCAGAGCCGGGCCTATCATCTCTCTGGCAGACAGGAGCCGGACGGAGCCCAGAGGAAAAGGGGGAATATTAATTCACCAGCCAACGCACTGCCAAGCTGTTAATAATCTCCATGCAGCGCCAGTGCTTTGGTATTAAACATTTATCCCATTTGCATTCAAATCAGAATCCCAAAGAAATCTAATGTCAAAGCCAAGGCTTGGGTAAAAAAAGAAAAAAACTTTTTCTTTAAATATCCTTGTGGGGTTGATGTGTGGCTCATCACACAGCTCAGGCAATGGTTGGGAATGAGGTCAGTGCCTTGTCTTGTTATGTGAAACCCCCTGAACCCCCCTCCGGCCATCAGTCGAGAGATAATGGACCAGCACGGCTTAAAAATAATCACATTAAAATACAGAATTTTCCTATTGTGTTATAAATGGGATTCACGGTGTGCTGCAGATTTAAGAACATACTAACGTTTTTTTTGTTTGTTTTTTTTCACTTTTCTCGAGGTTTATTATTGTACTTGGCGTTCATTGGTTAATGCATGGTATCGTTATTCCTCCTCCAACTAAATTCAATGGGTTTCATTTGCTCGGGGGGTTTCACATCCACCCATCACACTCCATTATATCACTTAGTCAAATCCTCCCCCTTCACTGTCATTTTAAGCACCTTGATGAGTGATGTGCGAACGACAGTCGGCGCCTTCGGCAAAGTCAAAAGGTAGGCGGCTGGGTTCAGGGTCTCGACAAAGCCTCACAGGTCTCTCAAGTGTGTTCACAGCTCGGGTCAACTGCAGTCTTCCCTAAAGGTTGGCGCTGTGAGCAGCGACTCGGCCACAGGAGATAACGGTGACAAACATGGAGGCCACCATGGGGGGGAAAATTGCACAAACACAGCAGGGCACACAGAGGGCAAAAAGGCTGTGGTGCTCCTGTGTTGTGCTGAAATTCTGGGGCAGTGACCCTTATGAATTGGATATACTGCTCTCCAAGGCTTTAAAGCCTCCTGCTCTTTTCTCGTGGTTGAACAGGTAAAAGGATGAAATAATAATGTGTTTGCCATTCGTCCTTAAGCCGCTAATCTGCAGCCAGAGGACTCAAACACAGTTATACAATGGTTTTTTCTTTTGGTTGTTTTTTTGGGGAAAAACCAGTGGGCTCATCACCGAAAAAGACAATGAATTTAGTTTTAAAATTGAAACCAGATGGGACTACAGAGAAATTGGATTTATTTGCGTGAGCTATTCGGAACGCTGATTATCACCGAATAAGACACTGAAGAGAAATTATAGACATAAAAAGATGGTTGTCAGTCAGTGAAATGACCCCATCATGAGAAAA
>CAEMYA010000051.1:5618933-5651894 GCA_903131615.1 Diplodus sargus
TATATATATATATATATATATATATATATATATACACACTACCAGTCAAAAGTTTGGACACAACTTATCATTTAATGTTTTTCCTTTATTTTCATGACTATTTACATAGTAGATTTACATGTAGATTCTCACTGAAGGCATCAAAACTATGAATGAACACATATGGAATTATGTAGTAAACAAAAAAGTGTGAAATAACTCAAAACATGTTTTATATTTTAGATTCATCCTTTGCTTTGTAGACAGCGCTGCAAACCCTTGGCCTTCTCTCAGTGAGCTTCATGATGTAGTCACCTGAAATGGTTATTGCATTAGATATACTGTATATTAGAGATCATAACTTCTTACCATTATTACCACCAATTACGTATATGGGGGGATGTGTTTGATAGGGTTGAACTATTAGAAGCACATTTGTTTTACCTGTCATCTACATATTGATTCTTTATCCTCACTACTCACCAAACATGACTGATGTCTTCTTTACTCTCCCTAAATAAAAGCCTCTAGAATGTTCTCTGATCTAACGCCCCCATCGACAGGACCACACTATACATGATGTGCCCTGTGATGTCCTCCCTGTGCAGACTTTGCCGCCCATTATATTGTCACCTGACTTCCTCTTTGTCACTTGGATGTAAAAATGCCTTGTTTGGGGCGCCTGTTGAAATGACTGATGCTGTCGTTTATCCTAGGAGAACATTCTCATCTGATCACCATAGTGAGATCTGCTGATGGAACAACAACACCAATACATTGTTCTCAAGGCTTTGAGGAAAAACAACACCCAAACCACGACACACATATGTCAGGATAAGCCAAAAAATGAAAATAGAAAAATACCCAGACCCAAAATATAATGAAAGGAACAAACTGGGATGGGACAAAAATGGAGCATCAATACAGACAGATAATTAATTCTCAGAGGTATCAGATACAATGTCATCTCATTCAGTGCCAACATACAAATGTTCCTCATTACAGTTTTAGAAATCATCACTTTGTATAATACTACCCCTGGTCTCATATACACCAATCAGCCACATCATTAAATCCACTGACAGGTGGTGTGAGTAACATCGATCATCTCGTTGCAATGAAGTTTTCTGCTGGGCAACCTTGGGCAACTCCTGGCATTCACCGGATCCCAATCTGATAGGCATCTGTGACATGTGCAGGAATAAGTCTGATCTACGGAGGGATTGACGCATCAACCCACAGGACCCAAAGTATTCATTACAAACAACCCCAGAAACCAAGGGAACCTGCATAATGCCAAGCAGGTGGTTTTAATGCCGTGGCTGATCCTGGAATATTAAGACCAAACCCATCTTTAAAAGAAATACTAAAATCTTCCAGCTTTCAATGTATTTTAGATTGTTTATTCCTTCTCTGCATCATCTTCCAAGCTGCTTCCATAAAACAGACTCATTTTCTCAACACAGAACAAGTCACATGATGACATTAGAATTTTAATGCTTTTTAAAAAAGACATAAATGGCAACATTTCATCCTCAGCTCCCTCTCATTAGCGTTTTAATCAGGACATGATAATGAAGGGAGACGACAGGGTGCAGCAAGTCACGGAAATAATTTAGTGGACCTCCAAAACAGCATTATTACCAGCTGCCGCAGTGTGTTTAGCTTGTCTAAAACACATTTTGGGACCAAAAGGGTATAATAGACTTGGATGAGCAGAGTTGGATGAACACAATTTGTGCTTTTTGAAAGAGGCTTATTCAGTGATTCAATTCAGCAACTAGCAATTCCTAACTATTGTCATTTTTCTGGATGACAAAAGAATAAAATCATCAAAGAATGAGCAATGAGTGGGAGCTTCACAGAAATGTTACTTTTTCAGACTTTCTGCTTGCTGGTGCCCCATCGCATACAGCTGGTGCCCTTACCCCTCCCCAAACATCCTGAGTCCACCCCTGCTTCTGAATGGTCCAGAAATATCTTGAGGCACTCGTAATATATAATATAAAAAGCTGCGGCATTTGTTGCCCACTTTAAAATTTTTGTTCCAGAGTAACGCTACGTGCACATACATTTATTAGAATTCGTAAACCTGAAGCACTCAGACATTTTCCTGATGATGCATGTCATTTATTAAAATTACAAGACTTGAACAGAGCATTTTTGAATAACCTTAGCCTCAGTAGTTCAGTCATTCTAATATGTATGCCAGCAATTGTCTGGACATAATGTATGTATGAGGTGCTTTGGCAGGACCGGAATACAAAATATTGAAATACTTGCAACACAAAAGGTCTTCAGTGAAAATCACAGTGGGATGGGAGCAGTTGCAGACACACAGTGATGAGACTTTTAATAAGGGCTGTATGAAGTCGGCTCCTCAGTCTCTGCAGAGGCGCTGCACGGTAACACAAAGTGGCTTTGACACGAGATAAACAAGGTGGTTTTCATCTGTATATGATTCATCTTAAAAACAGGTTAAGACACTGATTGAGCAGACCGAATGCATTGAAAGATGTTTATTTAAAAGGTGATGAACATAAAGCAAAGATGTACATGTTCCTTTTTAAATAACATAAAGGCCATACATACCTGTGAGTGCTTGCAAAGCCACTGTAGTTTTCATAGATTCTTACTTTTTTTGACTCAAAGACACAGGTGTTTCTCTGCTTTTCATGCTTGTTTTGAATACAACACATCTTAATTCAGCTGAGCCCTGGCCATGGAGCTGATTTTTGAGTGCTTTCTTTTTTCTTTTTTTTATAACAGCACCTGGTTCTTCCTCACAAAAAGAGAGAATACATGGCATTAGTTATTCAAACAGCTCCTCAAGACATGAGGGTACTATGATGTGCTGAAGCATCCCGAGTTGCCTAATAATGCCACCACATTTGGCTGGTTCTTGTCTCAGTTAGTAAAGCCAGTTCTTAGGGAGCCATTCTCGAGATATTGAATGGCCCTGACGAGACATTTTGGGGTTTCTTCCAATCTGGATTTTTAAAAAGAAGCAGGTGTTCCGGTAGATAAACTCAGTGTTGGTGAATGTTTGGTGTGAATGAGCCCATGTTGAGTTTTTAAACTTATTTGTGAGCTTTCAAGCACCAGTTAGTCACTTTTGAGATTAATTTGAGACATATTATGCTTTATTAATTAATTTATTTATTTCCTTCAGTATGTTTTATAGGTTCTTGTGCATGTAAATGATCTTGAAAGTTAACTAGCCCAAAGTCGGTGCCAAGGGGAGCTCCTCGCGCCCACAGAAAACACTGCTCCCGAAATGCCTTGTCCATGGTCCCGCCTTTATTTCTGTGATTTTCTGACATCGAGCTATGTCACACATTTGTGTAATTTATGCCTATGCTCACTGTAGACATGACGTTAACTGGAAGTAGCCAGGGGACAAGGTGAGCGGTGTTGGCTCAGGCGTGTGTGAGCTGACCAATCAGAGGAGATTGGGTATTCGGGTGGAGGGGCCTTAAAGTGACAGTAGCTAAAACAGAGCGTTTCAGAGAGAGGGGGAAAACAGAGCTGCAGCACTGGGCAGTATGAAAAAACTGATGTGTTTCTGTACATTACAGTTTAAATTAACAATTAAAGCATGTACATCTACTAGATAATATGAACATGACAATCAGAATAATATGTCACCTAATACCTTAAGAAAACATCTTTTGTGACTATAACATAGCAATATGGCCCTTAAAAAAAATACTGTGATATTTTTAAGGCTGTATCGGCATAAAAAATACATGTCTCAATATTTTATACATATAATACATCAGTCTCATATTATGAAAACAATATGATATTGACATATTGTCCAGTGCTACTTTATATGTATTACCATGTACTATTCCTGTATCAAATGTTTTATTGCAGCATACTCATACAGTGTGCATAGCACAATGACAAGTAATGTAGTATTTAATTTGAACTTAGGACTGATATAAAGAATTACACCATGTTCACCATCTATTCATAGCCGGGCCGTCCTGCTGACAGAACAGCAGGAGTGCGATTGGCATCTATTCATTTCCTCTGAACTGGGAACAAGCTCAATCAGAGTCAATCATTGACCCTTTCAGACAGATACCAAAGGCTGAATGATGCGGAGGATTAGCTGTCTCAGCCGTTGCCCTGTTTACTTCCTGTATTCCGAAGCCAGAAAATGGCTGCATAAATTGCACAAAACCATTAATCACAGCGCACAATTTTCTCTCCTACTGTATTCCCTTCCCATGCAAAGGCTTTCATTTCCTGTTCAGTCTCTTGACAGAAATCCAATCAACAGTGGATCATAATTTATTCACTCTTGGGGAGAGAATCAGCCTCAAGTACATGAAGACGTCTCATTATTTTAACACACACAAGTGAGACAAAGCCAATGTTGTTGTCTTAGCAGGTAGCAGAGAGGGATTTTTCAACTTGATTGACAGAGAAAAGGGATATGAGACTTAAGTAAATATTCATTAGTGTCCTTTTTGATTAAAAAAAGAATGGCTGTCCTTAAATCTGGTCTTCATTACAAGGACAACCAATCAGTTGCTTTACTGACAGCTGGTCAGTCTGGATATTAAGGCAACAGCGACATCCCATTGAGTGGTACGTCACATGATCCCCAGTCTGGAATTAAAAGTTGTTATTGTCTTATGAATGTACTGTTCACTGTGTATGGTCATCACTTCACTGTGATAGTGCATGAAAAGCATTCGAACCAGAGTGGTGGTATTTGTTTTATTTCAACAAGATATTCCAGTATCTTCAATGTACATTGAGATATTTAAATAAGTAACAGTGATAGTTCACCTGGTAACTTTCCAGTAGTGGTTTTATGTACATTTTCCACCACAGAGCAACATTTTCCTCTCCCATAGATCTAATTTAATAATGATAATGATGATTAAAAATGCTGATTTTTAAGTCAACTGCTTTGAACATTGAACAGTCTCTTGGTGGAAAAGTCTGTGGTCTTTTTTTGTGTTTGTTTTTGTTTTTGGAACTGGGGACTGGGTATTTAACAGCAGCAGCCTCAAGCAAAGCAATAAATGGATGGTCTGAAAGGTAGCCTGCCAGGCAGCCAATTTTAATGGATGGTCCTGCAGGCTGTTTAACCATGCCAGCTGCCTGATAAAAAAAGCTAAATATTTTAGGGGTAGGCAGTACATCAGTACTTCTCTTGTCACTTTTTATATGGTAAAGCCCCCTTTGAATAAAAAACTGCTATATTTCCCCATTGCTACCAGTGATTACTATTCTGTAATATTTCCAATGCAAAAACACAGTTTGTGTTTCTAAATAGAGGATAATTAAACACTATTGTACACATTTTCATATCAAGAGGTTTATGACCACCCAAAAGTTTACTTCTGGCCACTCCTTTGGGGACAATGGGCAGCTACAGTATTACCACAACCCAGCTGGAATATCAGTCTTTTTATTTTATTCTGGGAGGCATTTGAATGCCTTTATTCAATATCTGCAGAGTAAAGATCAAGATTCAAGATGATGTTTTTGTCATTATACAACACAGAGTTGCATAATGAAACAAATTTCTCTAACATACTACACAAACACAAAATAGATACAGTTGTTAATAAATATATGTAAACAGCACCTAAGAAACGACGCTGTAGTGGCACAGTGGCAACAAGATGTCGGTGATAACATGGTCGGCATCCCCACACCAAGAGTTCAAGTTCAGGTAAACACAGAGTCCACCTCTCCTCTTCCCGATGTAATCCTGCGCTCTGCACTGCTCAGAACACATTCCGCCCGTAGAGTGCAACAGCTTGATCCGAGATGTTTTGGTGAAGGCAGATCTCTGTCACTGTTTGATTTAGGCTCAAATTGTGCACCAGAACCCCGGGATCACCAGGGGAGTCGATGACTCTGTTGAAGCCGATGACTTTGTCAAAGCCTCACAATGTTCTATAACACCAACGATTTGCAACCAACTGTGTTTACAAAAGGTTCCTGAGTCCGTGCAGTGATGTGTTTCACAAAGTGGTGAACCTCACCCCATCCTTGCTTGAGCACGACTGAGCCTTTCAAGGATGCCCCTTTCATACCAGGCAAGATATTATCGCTTGTTACCAATATGTTCCCAACAGGTGTTCTCAAGGATTCAATAACTTTCTCAACTTGTTTGAAATGTGATGCTGGCATTCATTTCAGAATGAGCATATGTTTACTGAAAATGGAGTTGATGAGTCTTTTAATCTGCATCTGGATCGACATATTGGACAAAACATTCTTAACCTTCCACAAAATATCACTTGTGTCAAGTGCTTTTTTCAAGTCCATCTGTAGAATGTATTCCGGCTCCTTCTTTATACTTCTTGAAACTTGTTTTCCCCTGACACGATATTTCTGGGAATGGAACATATATTAAAAAAAAAAAAAAAACAGCTTATTTTTTGAAGACCTTCAAAAATCCTCTGTTGCCACGGGCCAACCACTCTTACGCGAAAGCTGTTTATGCCAAGAGAGCATTTCCATTTATAGCACATTCTTTTGTAAGGATATTTAATAGATCATTGTATTCTCTAGAAAGGTGCAGAGCAGGCACTGCCAAGCACATTTGCGGCTTCTTTCAGTTAAAAAAAAGAGTGTGTTAAATGTTTTGTGTAAAACATCACCAATATAGTAAGAAAATGTTATGACCTCTTCAAAAAAAATTCCAGCAATTCAAGCTCTGCAGGCTAAAAATGTGTGGTAAGACTGGTTTTAATCAAGATTTCACGAGGGGAGCTTTGAGCTTTAACCTTGATGTTGTTTAATTTTCTTTTCTGTTCTTGCAAAAAAAAAGGTCGTGCTACAACTCGAAGATGGTTCGGGTTGAACATTGTTTGGTTGTAAGTGGAGGTAGAGATGGATAATCAGTAGTAGTTAGATAACCAAAAAGACTGACGTATTGCATGCTGCTAAATCAGAGAAATCATTGTGCATAAGCAACAAAACTAACTTGCCTGTTTTTTTCTTTTGTCTGTTCTCTGCAGTGTGGGTTTGTTCATCAGCTTGAATGGCAATTGTGTAAATGTAAATGTGTTTGATACGTGCATTTATTGCACCCCCTGGTATTAACAAATCAACCGATGCATGAAATAAACAAAAGACGTACTATGATATGGCTTCCCTTTCCCAGTAATTACCAGGCAATGAAATGTAGCATTCATAATCACATAGATGCTAGCACACATCACTAACCCTCTGTGGCTCAGACTCCCTACGACTTGTCAGGAATCCAAGATTCAACAGATTAATTCACCACTGTGTGGGAAGTCAGTCACCCTGGAGTTACCATGTAAACCTGAATGATTTTCTAAATACGTATATCATTATTTTACAAACTTACATTATGACGATTTTTATAAGGTGGGACCACAGCAATAAAAAGGGAAATACAGAATGCAGAATAATAAGTGTAATTGGGGGAGTGACGCAGCTGGTTCCAACAGTTTACGATATCAGTCAGTTAATTGGCGTCCAGCAAAGTGTTTTCCAATCATATCGACAAATTTGAAAGTTTTACGCTGCCAATTTATGCACAAAGGGGGATTTGTCTCATTGCACTGCCAACAATATTAGTATATTGTGCAATGTGTGGCGGCGCCTCTGCAATTGAATTGTGTCCCTCCTTTGAGCTATGACACAGAGAGCAAGGGGACTGAAAACAGTTTAAACTCGCACCTCTATTGATTTATCCTTTATTGCTCGAGATTTATGAATTATTGTAAATCTGATGGTGTCTCTCATAATACTGCCACAGGCTTTTTAAATCAAGCTGACAGGCTTATTATTGAGCTCCGGCAGAGAAGGCAGCGTAGCATGGAGGAGTGTACCATCCCTGATCCAGGAGGAGAAAAAATATTACCCCACACTCCCTGGTGGCGAGAAGCTGTTGCACCAGAACTACGTCTTCAAACAATTGCCACCGCGCTCTCCATCACTCACAGCAATGAAATAGCATCGGCCCAACAATAATGGAATCGAGAGCCTCTCACACTGTAGATCAGTCTCACCGGCAACAGTACTGTCTCACTTTACAGTCTGTCGGGCATGCAAAGGAATGTGCCTGATGATAATTCATATGGATCCAAGTAATGCATTAATAATGGATGGGAACCATGAGGGAAACAAAGTAATAGGCAATGTGTGAGGCTGAAGACGACATTCTACCTGCAAGAAGTCAAAGAATGAAGGTGAAACTGCAGAAGGTGCCTCCTAAACCAACCCGATGGCCAGAATAAATGCTGGAAAGGTTACATTTATGTACATTACCTTTTTTTGGGATGAATTCTAAGTTTTCCTTATGTCACAACACTGTTCTGGTCATGACAAGCACTGCAGGAAATTGTTCCATGGTCTCCTTAAAAAATATCCAGCAGTGTCACATTTACAAAATGTTAAGAGTGTCATTTTTTTGTTTTTTTGTGAATGTATATGAGTCAAATCTTCGTGTAAAAGCATAATTACGATGAAAGAGGCACTTTTAAGATGGACTGTATTTTCGTTTTTGGCTCAAACTCATTTTCAATGGGACTGCATGGGGCACTTTTTACGATAGCATCAAAATCGTTATTTTTAAAACACAAAGAAAGCTCGACACAACATGAAACTTTGCTCGTAGTATCACCAGGGTCTCTACACATGAACAAGAGCATTGAGAACATTGTTTGTGTACAGTGAGTTTACTAAAAAAAACGTTTTTGAACAACTCACGTTAGCAGTAGCTTCTTCCTCTGGCCGTCATCATGGCAGCCCAGACGTACTTGGGGAGCGACACGTCTGGGTAGAGTGTATCTGGTTCAGTTGAGCGATGTGTAGAGACCCTGGTGATACTACGAGCAATGTTTCAGAAATAGAAGTCCTGTGTATCTAGATAGTTACACAGGACTTCTAGTAATCCTTCAGTCAGGAACGCTTCGTGTTGTTGTTTTTACAACACATACCTATAACTGCGGCACTGCAAAACTGGATCGGAGCACAATATTATAGACAGACAGCTGTGGTCAATTGAGCTTTCTCCTCAATTTACCTTAACTAATTTTTGGATAAAAATTGATCATTGTTCATCCATAATCGTGAATGTTATACATCATAGGACGATATTAGACTCTCATCTAGTGAAATGGCTGATTTAGTGGGGGGATTGTATGTCTGTGGAACTTGTACATATATCATGGTTGGATAATCAAAGATTCTTGTTATATATGCTTTTATGAAAAATCTGTCAGCTGCTTCCTGGGGGCTGAGGCCCCCCCCCCCAAAAAGGTCAGATCCTAGAATCGCCCTTGATCCTGGCGACTGGGCTGCTTAAAAAAAGTTAGGATTGTAAAACTAGAATTAAAACTTTTTCTAGAACATAAAAAAACAAAAGACAAAAAGTCTTGTCAGGCATGGGAGAGAATGAATGCTGACAGATGTGCATCCAGTCATCATCTGTGTTTGCACAAGGAAAGAATCAGAAAAGCAACTCCCCTACACAGCCCATCGTGTTGCACTTGAAACAGCCCCGTGCAGTGTAAGTGCTTGTTTTAACTCAGAAGAACAGCCTAAGCTGCATGCCTCATGAATAAAACCGTGGTCTTTAAAACGTCCTTCTCTCTCTGCTCTCTGTCCTTCCACTTGGAATTTTATGAAGTATTTTTAAAACTGCCATTACGCTGAAGTAGAGGGAATACGCGTTGCTTCCTAATGCACCAAATCTACCCGATGCACTGTATCTCGGCTTCATCTCTGGCACCACGCAAAATGAAAAATGTGCCTGTATTCTCATGAGCTGCCACTCAGTTTTTTATCAGAACCACTCAGCGGGCCGCACAACACTCCGCCATCCACGCTGCTTGATAATACATTTTTTTTATTTTTTTTTTCCAATTCTAATTCATGAGCTCACACATGAGATTTAACAGATTCAAACTGTCCAAGACTCTTAGTCCAATTTAGGAAACACTGCAGATAAGATAAGGAGCTGTAAAGAGAGAATGGGATTAAACAATTTGGACACCGTTGAGACGCCTCATTATTTTATATCCTATCTAGTGTTGGAAATGGCGAACATGGCACACTGGCAACTTTTCAGTCCACTCCTGAAATATGGTGTGCTCAGGTTCATTTGAAACAATGACAGACAAATGATGGATTTCTTACTGTTGGAGACATTTATCTGTTATGAGATAACTGTGGCATTTTTGATTAATGCCGGAGTGTGCTCAGCTCCGTCTCCGTACTCTGGCTTGAACTATTAGTAGATTAGGTGACACTTGTATATCTGCAGAGGGCCTCTGTTGCATGGTCCACATGACAGGCTACAAAGCTGTCAGACAAGAGATACTCAGGAGGCCTGTGTGGTTTCCTGTAAATGGATAAACAAGCATGCGAATCAATCATTTGTCATGCTGATAATATCACTGATGAGATTTCTCCCCTGGCTTTGTCATTTAATTCCGCCAAGACATTTTTGGAGAAGCAATTTCAGTTTGGTGTTCTGCAAATATATTCACTTCTTCGTCATGAATTTAGATTTTCTTGTCGAATGTGTGATTTTATCCTTAACTGCAAGCTCTTTGGACAGTTGCCAGGCCACCATTCTATTGCATTTTTTTTTTTTTTAAAGCAGATTAGAGTGGCTCCATCACTTTGGTGTAGACTGAAATATCTCAACAACTACTGGATGGATTGCCATCACAATTCAGACAGTGCTTCGTGGTCCACAGCGGATGAACTGACATTGGCAATCCTGTGACTTTGCTTTCCTTCCAAACATGAGGTTGACATTTTCGTCTTTCGGCGAAATGTCTTTGTGCCGAATGTCATGGCCGTCCATCCAATCTTTGCAGACATCCATGTTCCCTTCAGGATAATTAGTAGCAACTTTGATGACTTTTGTCTTGTGCCATGGTGGTGGAGTTACAGGTGACAGGGCTGTGAATCCAGTGACAACAGTTCGAGTCTGCGTTTCAACATTTGTTGAAGCGGGACAACATTGGATAGTTTTAAAGTTGTGATACTGTATTTAACAGGTATGTTCACCTGTTGAATTTATATTCCCAACAAACAGAGGCAGCAAATCGACTGAGTAGTCTCTGCTTCTGATTGTTGTCCGTTTATGACTGTAACTGCTCGGGTCATATTATCTAATTTTGATATTATTTTACACGAAGATTCTTCTTTGGACAATTTCCAGCCATGTTTGTGGCTTCCAAACTAGGTATTTAAACAAAACAACGACATTCTCCAACACTAATCAAGTGGTTTATGTGTCTAAACCTAACCGGAGTTTAGGTTGCGTTACGGTTTATGTTTCATCCTGGTAGCTGGCTTGCAAATATGAGCACGCCAACTCTCTAAACTGCACCTCCAGCATGTTTGCATTGTCAGTGGGTGCATGTAAACACAGTGTGCCTCAGTGCACCCTCGCAGAGCTGCTAACATCACTCCAGACTTGTTTCCTTTGCCGGCAAGTTAAGTAACACTTCACAATAATCACAATAATTCAACACGCCATACGTCTAATTAGTGCTATTTTAGATAGCATAAATGAATCCCTCTGATGACTGTTGCTGTGCTGCTTCAGATAGACAGCAACACAGAGACGCAGTGTTAGAGAGTTTCCAAGTCACCTCATGAAAAGACTCAAGTTTATACAGAAAGTGAGTCACACCGCACCAAAGCAAACCATGTCATAGCTGTATTTCTTTATGAAGCATAATTGTGTCAACTTTAAAAAAAGACACTGCCGAGATCTTCAAGCCCCCCTCCTACCTACAACATTATTGAAAGGCCTTCTGTGTGCATTAGTAATCACTCCTCCTCTTTTTTTTTTTTTTTTTACTGGGTCAGCGACATCACTGGGGGTAGAGCAGCTGAATGCTGATGGGACCAAAGCAGTGGCCACAATCCCATTTGAGCAGTCACTGGTACTTTGCCTTAAATGCTTTTCAATCTGCTGGAGATCACATTAGTTGGCTCGTTCTTATCGACTCATCTAAAGAGTTTATGTCTTCATCTAATTAAGGACAGTGCACCCTTAATAGCTCAATGCTCAGGCTGAGTTATTTCATAAGTGTGCAGTTTGGCCGGCCGTCCAATAGCATAGTACTCCACTGTCAGCTTAAAATAGTGCTTTTAATACTACCACGATTTATGTCGTGGTTATAACTGGAGCTATTTTGATAACATAAAGCCTTACGGCTATTTGTTGTGTCCTTATTTAATCTTGAATACAGTAAACGTCTGCTATAAATGGAAAACTTTTGTTGACACCTTAAATTCTTTGAATGAAAGACCTTGTAATAAGCGTTACTTAAAATGTGATCAGACCTTCATAAGCCCTCCATAGAGGCTTGTTTACATTGTGGTTATCTGTGCTGTTATAGAACATTTATTTGAATGCTATTACAAACAAGTATAATAAAGTCAAAGCTGTAACTTTAAGGAGTCTTTAAACGATTGACAAGTTCCTTGTAAGTGCTTATAAATGTTTTATAATCTGAACAACAAATGAATGTTGGTGCCAATATTTACACGCATAAAGTCTTGATGATAATGTTAATGAGAGTCTTATAAATGCTTTGTTACCTATAAACTGTCACGCACCTTCATATAAAGTGTTGCCAGATTTTCCAACAATCTAACTATAAAGCAAGACACCTCTGTCTGTCTGTCTTTCTGTTTTTTTGCATATCTCGAGAACTGTCCACAACATACATCTATGTCACACTTGGGAGGTCTGTCGCTGCAAACACAGTGAAACGCAATGTAGAATTTGGTGCAATCTGGTGCAAGAACTGGCGGTGACGTTTTACGTTTCTGTCAACATTAGTCTGCTCACTAACATTAGCTTTGAGGGCTAGCATGTTTAGCATTGATTGTCAGCCTTGTCAGCGACTCCAGGATGCTTCTCTCGTTGGTTATTTTGGCCTAACAAGTAGTGATGTAATCTTCCAGATTTTAGGTCATGTAAATATTATCATCGTGGCTGGCCCATGTCTGTGAGCAGTTCAGGGGTCTTAAGACTGGATCTGTAAACCCCTCACATTACCAGATAACCTGCGCCAAATACCATGTTTTGAATGTGCACTGCAATGGTTGTCTAAATTTCCGTAATTCTATCCTGGAGCTTCCGTATTACCGAGTGTCAGTTTCTTGATACATTGCATCCCCTACCTGGGAGTCTTAGTGAAGCTGACAGGATCACAGTTCAGGGCAGATATGAGATGAGTCCAAGGTGTCCACCGGCAGGGCCTGCCAGCTCGGCCTGCTTCCATGCTGCTGTGTGTGTCACGAGGGCAAGCCTCCTATTTAGACAAGCGAATGAAAGATGGGACCGAGATGCATTATGCATGTGAATGCAGAGGAGGCAGGCTTCTGCACTAACAAGTCAAGTCAATTTCACAGGGCGACACACCAGCCTGTCTTCTCCCCTCACAAATATAGACTCACTGACTGTAGGTAGAACAATTGATTCCCATGGAACACTGCAGGGAACGCCTCTTAATGTTTCTATTTAATTGTTGCAAAATGTTGCTTATAGAATCCTACGCAGCAGTCTCTTGTCACCAGTCATCATTACGAGGGAGGGAAGTTTTTTTCTTCACAGGAACAATGTTTTGAAAAAATCGTAAATGACAAATGCTGTTATGAAAAGGGCTTGCCTGAGAAAGACACAATCTGGCATGTCACAGTCCACTTCAGCACATGGACAGGGGACAAAAGTTAAACGTCATCACAAGAAGTTGCTGAGTTCAAGTGCTCTGTTGTGGTTTTTAGAACCACTTCTTTTGTCAGCACATAATCCAAAGCAGTCATTAAGCGAAATGGAAAAAGGGCTGAAAGTATTTTTCCCACCCTGCAGTCCTCAAACTGTTAGCATGTGTTTTAATCATAAAAATGGATTCACAAAACAAATAATACAAGTGACTCACAGATATTGCATTACGATAATCTGACTGCGAGCTCCTTAACGTTAAAACATATTGAAACATGATGCATGCAAAGCAAACTGGTAGGCCTGTAGGGATGCTATGATCCTGGGGCCAGTATTTATGATAATAAACAATGAAGGGCATCATGTAAAATAGTAGATATCTCTCAGTTAATTGTCAGTTATTCAATTTCCCGTCGTACTGAATCTCTTCCACAGTGATTTTGTGAACTCTGTAGGCGTGCTGGATTTTCTGCATCCCAGCTGAAGGATATGTAAGACACCATCTTTCACCCTTTTTGCTCCTTGCACTGAATGCCACCTTACTGACACACAATATCAAAGCCCCATCTATCTCTCACGACTCTCTGAATCTGTACATTATAGATTGATTCCATAGTTGAGATGAATGCCAAAGAGCGTTTACACATTGATACAAAACATCTGCATTTTTTGCTTACTTGTTTGATCTTCGTTGGCTTCCATCAGCACTTTCTGTAACAATTCCAAGTGGGCAATTTGGCATCAAATGTATTTAATAAATAGCCTTCAACATTCACTTGCAGAATGGGCCAAAGTCCCAAAGAGAGTTGTTGACGATAAAAGCAGCTATAAACCAGTCTGTTATTAAGGGACTGTTAAGAAGAGGAGCCAATCTTCTCCTCCTGCTTGTTGTTTTTAATGAGCCTGTTGCTCGTGTTGCCTCTGTTCTGTGACTGCGGATCAGCCTCCGTCAGGCCATGCCCTCATTTTGGTCATCCTCACTTGTCTGATCTTTATCTGTGTCAATAAAAACAGAGGAAAAAGCCACGCCGCAGGGATGTGTGAGGGCAGAGCTAAAAATCCATCTCACATAACAAGTCACTCTGGCTAGGGAGAAAGCATATCATCCTAATCTTTCAGTTGTCATGGATACAGAGGTTTCCTAAATCATTCCGTTTTCTTAAATCCATTATTTACAACTTGGACAGCTGTGACAAATTATTATTGCATTAAATTATTTCCGATAATTATTGTAAAAGAGAACTCTTGTGCTTTTCTGTTTTTTCCTTCCCGTCAGTGTTTTATACAGTTTATTGTGGATGTAAAAGTTAACAGAACTTTGTGTCTCCCACAGAAAACATTGCTCCTGGAACACCTCGTCAGTAGCCCCGCCTTTACTTCTGTGACTTTGAGACATTACACTACATCTCAATGTCAAACATTTGTATGATTTTTGCCTAGCGGCTAGTTTGGTGCATAAGGACTGATTTAGCACAACTGCTCTGTTGTTGTTAGCAATGCTGGGTCAGGCATGTGTGAGCTGACCAATCACAGCAGACTAGGTATTCAGGAGGGGGGCCTTAAAGAGACAGGAGCTGAAAGAGAGCGATTCAGACAGACTGAGAACATATAGTGCTGTAGAACTTGACAGTGTGAGAAGACCGATGTGTTTTATGAGCACCAAAGCATGAAAAAATATTCCAGCTGTAACCCAAAATAAACTTGCGAACCTGAAAATGAGCATAATATGTCTCTTTTAAAGTCTTTAAATTATTGAAAGCCAAAGAGCAACATCAACAATTGTTGTGAACGTACAAAACATGAACAAGAAGTTTGACATAATTGGGAAAAATAACACTGATATTATGCAACGCCACATCAGTTATGTCAACTTCAGCTTATTTGCAGTTGCAGATTCACATTATGCAGTAAGTCCTGCAAAGGCAAATTTTTTCTGGTTCTAGATAGCATTTCCTCCTTGAAGCAGATTTTGTATGCAAAGTCTTTAGATCAATGGGTTTTATTGTTAAATAAAGCTTTATTGCATTTAGTTTAGTATTGGCAGCCTCGTATCTGTTTCTTTTGTTTGTAGTCTACTACTCATGTAGGCTGTCGTTATTTCTATAGAGAAAAATTGACTAATTTCATATCGTCAGCACTATATAGAAGGCACACTGGGCACTTAATTTATTAGGGTGATAAAGTTGTGAATAATTAAGCAGCCGGTCTGGCTTCAGTAAATATGCATACCCATTTCAACCGACTTCAAAACATTAGCCCTATTCACAGGCAGACCTCATATTAGAACTCTGCAAATGGTTCGGCATCAAATTATTCAGCACAAACACAAGAGCCATGGAATGCCAAAACAGGAATTAAGAATTCATTTGTAGGCTAATTGTGATGCAAATGAAGGCAGATATCTACCCCAAAACGAAATTCACATTTGCTATTCTTGTGATCTCAATACGTTTATGACTGAAAGAATCATCACATGCTGCCTAAAAAGCAGTGGCGGTGATTATTTGGGATATTTGAGCGTTTTGTGGAATTTTGTAATGGATCAGCTCCAGACTGGAAAATGATGCTTTGATGGAGAAACAGAGTCTTCAGAGTCTTCAGAGCTCAGATAACCACAGAAAAAAGGTGCGTTATCGTTTGAAGTGGACAAGTCGATTAATATTCTTGATTTCAGAGAAGGTCTCCCTCAAAGGGTATTAGTATTCATGTCATGGGTGAAAGATCTGCCACAGGAGAAGGCATTAGGACTGTATTGTACAACCAAGTGAAAAATTAAACTCCATGTCCATTCGATTAGCTGTTACATTAATGGGTGCGCGCACATTTATTGAACAAACAACATCAATCAGTGCTATCGGTGTTTCTCTTCTGTGTGCTAATCTAACTGGAACATGTATTTTGTAAACTGTGTACGGGTGATTAGGAACGGTTGCTGTTCAATGAACAAATCCAGGAATCTGGCGTTCGACGAAGCCTCCCAAATTTTGATCTCTTAATGTAAATATCAACGAGCAAAGATTCAGGTTTTTGGGGGCTACAGTTGAAGCTCATGAGTATACATGGCAAACAAAATGCTAGGAATACCCCGGAGTTTCGACCATAGTGTCCTCTCATCTTAAATAAAGACAGAATTCCTGTATTCATGCTCAAATGCAGAGTAGAAGGTCAAGGGAGTGTATGTTGCTCTACAGAGAAACAGCATAGAGTAGTTCAGTGATGCCTCCAGTGTTTTCATTGTAAGCCATCTAGGCCTATGCTAATTATTGTATATAAATATATATATATATATATATGCATGTTCAGGCATACATAATGCATTAAGCAGCAACATGTTCAGGCATACATAAAGCCTGAGCATGCATGTGACATGCAGAGAAAATGCAGCATTTACAAAATAAAGCATGTTCCAACTACCTTAAATACATATGTCTTTAGCTGTGTCTATTTCCATCTATTATTGGTAATACAAATGTATTCTACGGCTCGTAGCTGTTAACTCACATTCATGCTCAACTGTATCAGATGTTACTACTGGTGAAAACCCAACTTTTCCAAGTTTTGCTGCTGCATAATAAAAGTTTTTAAGTAACTGATTACTACTGGTTTTAATTGTGTATGATTGAAGGAAATGTGTTATTTTTGAAGTGATTCTTCAACAAAGCTGCATTAAAGCCCTGAGCTCTGTCCGCTGCTATGCTGGGCTGGCATGCTGACATTTTTCTGGTATCCCTGCCCAGTCTATGCAATCAGGACATAGAACTTAACAAAAAGCTAGTTGTGTCCAAAGGCTAACTATTCCAGCGCTCCTGATGATGGCTACTACTACCAAACAGGCCAAGCAAGAAAAAAAGGCCTGGCTTGGACCAAAGAAAGGAATGTACTGAAGGAAATTATGCAAGGACAAGTCCTTACCTTAACAATGCAAAGAGCAGACACACTGAAGCCTAAGGAAAATAGACAATTGTCGCTTACACATATTGATTGAGTCTCACTTCATGCTCGGCGGAGACATGGTAAGACCTTGTTGTTATTAAGGACAGTACATTGATTTAAGTGTGCATGCACAAAGAGGGGTTTAGAAATAAGGTATGAAGTGGTGTCGATTCTCATTTTTCAGCTGGAAGGACACAGATGGAGAAAAGTACACAGTCAAAGATTATTCAACACTAAAGAGTATTTTTAGCCCGGCGCTAGGTTGAAGTCAAGGTCGTGTCAACACTGAAAAGACTGTCACCTCTGTAGTAGTGTAAAGAGCTATTCATTCTATTCAAACTGATTTCTAAGAGTTTATTGTTAATACATTACCATATTGTAATTATTGCATCATCACTAAACATCACTGTAATATATCTCCCATTGGGGCTCAAAAGCAGCCACTGTGATCTCATTAAAAGAAATACAATGCCAAAAAAATCAACAGAAAAGAATGAATACAGATTAGTATTCTAGACGAAGAACTTGTTCAACCATGTTCTCGTAATAATTGAGCAATTAGCTTTTTTATTTTTTCCAAGAAACTGACTCCTCTTTCTTCTTCTCCTTTAGTTATAGTGGCAGCAACATGCTGCTGTAATTGACAAACAGAGACACATCTTGAGTTTCGTCTCAACTTGTAGCTGCCGAAAAGTAGCCAAATAATGTGGAGGCTTTGTCTGACATGAAAACAAATCTAGGGCTTAAAAATGACATGAAGAAATTAATGAAGGAACCGTCATAGTAAGCAACCCTGAGTTCACCATTTCAGGAGCAATTTGTGAGATATGGCCAGAATACTGGTTTAAAACAGTATCTACAGAGAGTAAAGAGACAAAAGTGTTGACGTCGTATCTCAGACATCTATGTATTGTGTTGCAGAGATGTCTGTTGAAGTTGGCATGATAACCAGCTAACCACCCGGACTGTTCTGTCTCATAATATAACTACATATCGGCAAGAGGTGCTAAGTGTCACCTGTTAGTATAATAAATGAACAAGACAAACTCAAAATATTTAAAGAAATGAAATATTCATACTACTATTTTCCCTACTAATGAGATAAAATACACCTGACCTTTTTCTGAATTTAGTTTATCTTGTACCAAACTAAGATTAGCTTAATTGCCTTATCAGCACCTCACAAAACACTTTCCTCAAACTCGACAGAAACTGAATAAAACTCACCAACCGAGTCTTGATTTGTCTTTTCTCAATCGCCTCTGGTTTGAGTAAGATGGCAAAATATTCCAGCTCTTCAAGCCGTTTTTGCCTTCTGCTGATGTCCGCCGCCCCCTGAGACCTGAGGTCCTGGACTAGAAATAACTCTAAGGACAGTGGTTCTGCAGCTAAATAAGCCATGAGCTAATTAGCTAACGGTAGGTAGCAAAGAGCAGCAGTTGTCAGTTACTCTGGTGATATGCTGCCCCAAATGTTTTTTGGAGCTACTTTCAAATTCAGGCCATATTCTCCATATTATCCCGTCTAACACTACTTGTACAATAACAGATAAATGAGGGTGCCTGCTGACCTTGTTCATTATGTAGATAGAGTATGCAGTGCCAGGGGAAAATCTATTTGTCACAGTTTGCTTTCTAGTTCTTGCCACTGCTCCACTCGCTGAACAATTAGTCAACAAGTCAGGGAATCAGTGGGTGTGTGTGTGTTTGGAAAGTACTTTCATAAATGGATAAGGCCATGAATATTAAAAGCATTCCAGATGCTGGGCTTTCTGCACCTTACACGCACTTAACAGTTAAGTGGGTTTGCATTTCATTTGCAGGCCCATTTGAAATGCTGTGTCTCTCGCGGTGGAACACCTGGTCCTATTAGTACAGTGCACAAATCCACATTCTGCCATCTGTAGCAGTGATGTCAGGACCTCAGTGGGTAACTATTCCCACCTCTACATCTCCCTGAATCAGTGGCGGTGGATGGAAGAAAAGAGAGCTGATGAAGAGTGGGATGAGCAGAATGAGAGAGAGAGAGAGAGAGAGAGAGAGAGGAGATGAAAATCCCTGCAGTGAGCGAGGTTTGATTCTGCTGGAAGCCGGCGCTCCCTCGAGAAAACGGTCTCTGAGCAGCGGAGACGGGGAGGATGGAGAGGAGGCCACGTGCGGTAACTCTTCTGTATGCTTCTGGCTAATTATCAGCCCAACAAGGGAAAACCAGCTGCTCTCATCCACCACACACCATTAGACTAATATCAAACATTAGCATGAGGAATATTCGTCTGCCGAAATGGAAAGGAGAAGCGTGCAAACAGCGTAATGCGTAAATTCTCATTATATGCCTTGAAGTTGGGCTCAGGGTGAGATATTCTTTGTGTTGTTTATATCCCAATCATCATTATTTATGATCCACATATGGTGAGTAGAGTCACCAGTCAAATGATGGTGCAGATTTCTGCAACATCATCCTGTAAATTCTGTTTCATGAATGTGAGCTCAATAATACTTTGTGGCCCTTTCAAAAGTTAAAGGCTTTTGAGAAGATGCACGACATGATTTAGCCAAGTCGGACGTCCTCTGACATCATCGGCGACTTACAGTACATACATTCATGCACTGAGGGTTTGGCTGCCACGCAAGGTGCCCACCAGCACATCAGGAGCAGTTTGGGGTTCAGCGTCTTGCCCGAGGGCACTTCGACATGCAGACCAGGGGAATCGAAGCTGCGACTTTCCAATAAGGAGACGCTGGCTCTACCCCTGAGCCACAGCCGCCCCGTCAATCTTCATTCAAATTTCCTTTGTTTTTTCTTTAGAGGTAAGCTAAGTTTTCCAAATTCATATTAGCCGAATTGAACAAATTTGATACTTGATCTTTATAGTCTAGAACCTGTCGCAGTCTGAGTTTTGATTCATGGTCATGTGTTGTGTTTTAGTTTCTGCTTCCTGTCACTGTCTGTTCTTACTGATCACTCCTATGTATTGAGGCCTGTGTTTTCCCCTCAGTCATTGATTTATCTGTGTCTTCTGGGTTTTCTGTGTCTATTTCCCAGTCCTGTTTTGCTCCTTGTGTTCCCACCTGTGTTCCCACTGCTTCGTTGGTTTTTACGCTGTTTATTCTTTTTTATGTCTGTGCTCCATTAGCTCTCGATCTGCCCCTTCCTGCTTCTTCTGTTTTTGTTGCCTGTCAGCTTTGTTCTGTGGGTTACAGCTTATTTTATCAGGGCTTGCTGTTTGTTTTTTCTACCTGCCTACCTTGGTGTTTTGCGTTTGGGTTTGAGAAAGCTTGACAGAACCTAGGCCTAACTAGAGCCGACACTATATAGAGCACAGCAGCGTTAGCTATTTAGTTTAGAAACCAGGTGGGCAACACTAAGTAGGCCAATAAGGTAGAATAATGGTCACTGACTTTAAAGGGCAAATATGATACAAAAGCCCTAATTTCTCCTCGGTCAACATAAATAATTCATAATACTGATGATGTCAGGAGGCTTTGACCAGTTGATCACAATATTAGTCCAGGAGCATGTGTCCTACTCAGGCAAATCAAGGCACATCATGTTTTTTTCATACAAACATACATACAAACAGCCAAAATACACATTTGGTTGTTTGATTTAGTTCAATAATTAGATGAGTTGCATGTTCAAACATGTAAGGTATGTAATCACCTGCAGACAGTTTTATGGTGATATCTGTTAGTTAGAATTTTTACTCCACCCTTATGACAATACCAAATACAGTTTCATCACATGCTCGTATGAATGGACATTTCCCCTGCACCCAAAGCAACTGAATTTTACAACACTACCAAGTCCACAGGATTCCTATCAGCTCTTGTTCGAACCTGATTCCAGCTTGTAAACATGGTTTTCAGAACTATGGAAACCAAATAACCACTGAAAGTCTTCAGCGAAGGTCAGCACAAGCCTGTTTTTTTTTTCCAATGCAACATTAATCGAATAACATAAGCCTCTGTTTTTCTAATCAATGCGCAGGCTTTTAGACCAAAAACTGATGCATTACAATGGATTGATTTACATCGCCAGAAAGCCGTCTATATGTAAGCCCCCTTTGGACAACCACTAACTGTTGTTTGTGCAGCATTTGGTCAACAAGCAGAATGCACATGTCTAATTCAGTCATCTCATTAGAGGACTCGCATGGACTCAAAAATTGATCAGATGTCAGTTTACTGGGAGGTTACAGGCGGTCCCATATGGCAGCTCACAGTATGTGTAGCTTTAAAGATGTACAAGTGAGATCAGAACGAGATAATACAATAAATAATTAAAAGGCGAACCAGGCGCATGTAAAATGAACACAGCAGGAGAAAGTGTAGACTTCGCAATTAATGTGTTGTGTGTTTACTGCCAGTATATTCCGCTGATGAGTTCTGATGTTTATTTGTTTTGACTGCTGCTCTGTTGCCACAGCAGCAGCTTGACGTTCTTCTCCTCCTCGCTTTTGGTCGGCTTTAACGAGGGTCAGATGCTTAGCGCCAAGAAAACGTTTTTTTCCCTTCACTTTGCTCCCTTCCAGCACATATTGTCACAAGGGAAACTGCTCCCTGTAAGGGCAGCATGACAATGAAGGGGGTAATTACAGAGGTGTCAACCCCCTGATCATTATCTAACAGCACTATCGTTATGTTCGGGATGTAAAATACATTTTGCCTGCTACTACCCGTCATCGCATTAGACTATCTTCTTCTCAGAACACACTTATTACAAGGACATTGTTTCTGTTGAATTTCCATGCTTTTGTCATTACTACATATGGCTGAGAATATGGAACTTATCTGAAGAAAAAAACAGTAATCTAAATGTGCTGTATGATGATTTTAAGAGTTTTTCACAGCACTTTAACACACATGCCAACAAACATAATACATAGATGACCTGGGGTCAATAGTTTGACGATACCGCCACAGCTGATTTACTAGCTCTCTGCAGATTTGTGCCATGGTTTGGATTTTCGTTTCGGTAATTTCCTGTTTTATTTTGCTGATCATAACCTCATGTGGCTTGTTTTACTTTCCACTTCTTTGTCTGTTTTCCAGTCATTCTTTATTTATGTATTGAATTTACTGAACGTATTGAATTTGTAGAGGGACGATATTAGACATAGATATTGCCATTTGATGCATTGTGAGTTTGCTTAGAGCTCATTTACATCTGTAGTACCTTGGCAGGTCATAATTAGGTCCTTGACCGAGGTCTTTGTTGGTTGGTCTGTGACCCCTGTGTCTCCTGTGTTCCTGTGCCTGCTCTCCGATCCCCCAGTTTCCTCTGTGTCCCTAATTTGTTCTCTGTAGCTTCTGGTTTGTCCTTTCTTATTTCTCTTTGGTATTTTCCTTACACCTTTCCCTGCCTTTTGCTCCTTATTTATCAGCTTGTCATTATTGTTCTGTCGGAACTGGGGGGGAAAAAATGTTCTTCAAGTCGGGCCAACTGCTCAGATAGTTGGAAAAAATGTTGGTAGATGAGTTGCTGAGTTTGTAGGAATATAAACATCTTAACAATGTACTGCATGCAAAACTTTTGGTTTGCATGTAATTTGTAAATTTTTAAGTGGCTGTCCACATGGAGTGACCTCTTTTCGGCATCCATGTGGCTCCCACATTCGGACTTGATGCGCATGAACATACTTAAGTATGAAGAGCGAACCATACAAGGAGCATGTGAATGCGGCAACAGTTACCCTGTATCTCCCTGTGCCTGCTCCCCAGTCCTCGGTTGTCCTCTGTGCCCCAGCTTTGTTGTCTGTGGGGTCTGATTTGTCCTCAGTATTTGTATTTGTCCTTTTTCCTGGACTCTCCTTTGCCTTTTCTTTTGTTGCTTGCATTTTCACTTTTCGGACTTCAGACATCAGTCATCATTAAAGCTCATTTTTCTTCTATCACCTCTCTGCCTCTGTGTGTCCTGCGCATAGTTCCCTTTTTGAAAAAATCTTAACAGATGTGTGCTTTTAAAATTCGGCTATCATTAATTCAATTTGACCCATTAATGAACAGTAAGTACTCCACAACCTTAGAGTGAATAATTCATCATCATCATTCAAAGGGCTTTGCCAAAGTAGCCATTTGGAGGCACTAATACCGGTGGTTTGTAGCAGTGGTGGTTAATGATTAAGTGAAATTTTTAAAAAAAAAACAGCAAAAATGACCTTTAATCACAGCCTAGCAATCAAAGTTTTGTGACAACAACCATGAGAATTCTGTCTGAAACAGGAAAGGCCGCAATTTGGTAGTTCACACCCCCGGGGGTTGGTGTAATTGCTGCTGAATACATTATGACTGACATCCTTTGACAGCCTCTGTATGTGGTGACAATCAATGTAATTGGCTGCCAAATGTTGGGAAGCATTACTCCCTTGTGCCGCATGAGTGTGTTGTGAAACCTGAGGGAAGTTAATGCTATAACAGAGCGCGTCACTGTGTAAAGCCAACTTACAGCAGTCAATACTGGTAATCATTATAAGTTATCCCTGAGCTGTGGGGGACTGTAACAGGAAGTGGATACGGGTGTCACCTATGCAAATTCATTTGAATGATTGTCAGAAGTGATTAGGTTGATTTCTACACCCACACTGGCTGTATGTAATTTAGGGGATCATGGAGGAAAATGGGAAAAGTGAAACAGGGCTGTTTCGTGTCATTTAGTGGTAATACAGTGAGTCACATCAGCTCTGCAAAATGTTTTACAGCGAAAACAATTCTCGCCGTTCTTAAATGTTGAGAGGAGCAATTCAAGTCAAGGAGTTAATTTTCGTAATGATTGCCTTTGGTCTAATTTATAATGAGTTAATTGCACATGGCGTAATGCTGTCTTCATTTGAGTGTTTGCAGTGCCGAAAGATTAAACCGAGATGAATGTACACACATCTGGACAGCTGTTTTCAGATGTTTTTCAAACTGGATAAGGATTAAAAGATAAACTAAACCTTGTACTCTTGTGTGACCAAGTGTTCACAGAGGAGAGGAACAAATGCAAAAGAGCAACATTTTGGAGAGAACAAGGACGAACGTAGCTTTTTTTTCAGACTAATGTAATTTGCACAACAAACAAGTGACAACCGGCGCACTGAATTCTGTCAGTAACAGCATAACTTAAGGAAGGTGGTAAAACTTTGTCAAACTTTTAGCTTCAGAACAAAGACTCACAAGTTGGCGTGAAATTTTAGTGAACCATTCATGTTCCACAGAGAATTGTAAACTGATGGGCAAAAAAAATCAGATGAAAAATATAGGAAAAGGTATTTAGCAGGTAATTTGAGGAACCATTTGTCAATCAGAGGCTAACATCAACCAATTAGATCAATAGTAGGGGAGCCTCACCACGAGCGGAGCCCGTTGGTTAACCTGTTGAGAAAAGCCTTGAGTGCCATTCTTTGCGCTTCTTGCAATGGAAACATACTCTCCAATTCGAAAGGTATAACCGATGCTTGAGCAGCATCTTATTCTAACATCTTTGAGAGCCGCCATTGTCGTTTTCAAACATGCAGTAGCTTCTCTCATCGTACGTTAACCACTCCTGCAGCTGCCAGTAGCTCCTGGTCCAAACTACAGTGAGGAATTAATTCTGTATCATAAAAGAATGCAAATATTTTTTTGAGCCTGTCAAACATCTTGAATAGCCACATGCACACACTATTGTTAGCTATGTCAATTGGTTATTTGTTTTCATTAATTCATTTATTCAGTCGTTCATACACATATAACTGTGACACATATTACACCGCAAATCCAGCACATTACATTTGATTCACATGCCAAATTGTCCCTCTGGGCGCTCTCTCTCCACTTCAACTCTATTTGCATGTCTAAAGCAGCGGAGTCATTAAGAGGCAACCAACCACGGCGACACAGTCTCAGTGCTCAGCACCTCCCTGGAGCAGCTCAGGCATCGTCAGCCTTTGGAGAAAGCGAATAAGAGAGTCGCTACAGGTCCCCTATGGGAGGAGAAGAGAGCTCTTATTCTAACTTGGTGGAAAATGCCAGCACCCACAGGGGCACCGTTACACACAGCTGGGATAATAAGTATCACAGGGAGACCCACGATCCACCAGCAATCTGAGACCGGGGCATGGATTTCTTCCCCATTCAATGTTGCCACCAAGCTGACTCATCCCAAAAAGCCAATGAATCTCTTTCCCCTTTCCGCTTTAGAGGGGCTATTTGAATGTCTGAGTCAGTGTGCCATGTAATACAGGATGTGGTTTATAGGACCACAGGGGAAAGTGGATGGGGTGAAACAGTGTGGGGCTATGAGATGCACGCTCTGGATGGCAGACTTGAATTGAAACACTTAGGCATATAATCCACAGAGCACATACTGAGGACCACACTTTGGATTTATTACACTGTTTTATACTTCCCTTCACAACCCAACACACAGTTTCCTTCTTTTTACCATCTAAACTGGTTAATATCATCGGTTTCATGCTGCATGTTTTATCAGTCTACATGTTTGCATGTGTAGTGAAAAAATAAAAATAATAATTAAGTAATTATATTACATATTTGGAATCATTTGAAACTTTAGAACCAAGAAATCAAACAATCTTAAAGGATAAATTCACACAAAAATGAAAGCTTTGTGATTATTTTCCAACCACTACATTCTCATTTACAACTGAAGTAAATGGAGACTTGTATAAACCACAAAACATTTTTTTGTAGAAGCACGCAGCTTGTCTTGTGTAATCAAAGTCTCTGGAAGCCGGAAGAGCCAAGTTGATTTGGAAAAATATTATTTACGCCCTCTTTTAAGCTGAGATCCTCACGTTAGCTGCCAGGCTGAAAGCATTATCATATTCGCTGTCTGACGTGGGTGCACAAGAACCCTTGCGTCACGAGTATAACTTACATCTTTTCAAGTAATTTTTATGGCTTTCTGGATAATTTGATTATGCTGGACGTGCTGTTTTATGTTTTTTTGATTAAGTATTTTTAGGTTTTAAAACAATCCATCTTCTCCAGATGTGTGGGATAATGCTGCATAGCTGTTATGTCCACTATGTAACTTCACCCAACTCTCCATCTGCGTGGGGATGAGTAGATGGCCCCTTTCCTGTTCATCCTGTTCATCCTGTTCACCGCAGGCTTCTACCACCAATCAATTCACTGCCATCGACAAAAGTTGTCTGATGACTCTACTGTCGTCGGCCTCATCAGGGACAGGGACAACCGAGCCTACAGAGAACTTATTAAGGACTTTGTAGACTGGTGCCAGTGGAACCACCTCCAGCCTTCACTGTCGGGAAGACCAAAGAGCTGGCGGTGGATTTTCTATGGAGTAGTCTGCTGGAGCAGCAGCATCTCTGCAGCAGACAGGAGGAGAAGGCCAGAAGACCCAGTGCAGGTGGTGGGAGAGAGCAGGATGATGGACAAGCCGTCATCGCTGCTGGTGCAGGAGTCCCAACCCCCTGCAGCTCACTATCACAGCACTGGGCAGCTCCATCAGCAACAGACTGATATACCCTAAGTGTGTGAAGGAGAGGTATCGCAGGTCCTTCCTTCCTTCCTGCTGCTGTCAGACTCTACAACCAGCACTGCTCCCTATAGACCTCACTCTGCACTGTGCGCTACCACTATACAAAACTCATTTCTGTTTTTGCACAATCTGGTAATTTAATAAACACCCATATTTATTATTTGTATATTGTGAATCAAAACTCTGCTGTTAGTGTTGTACTACATCACGTTTATATGTATATATGTCTATTTTATTTCTTACCTTTTTAATTATATTATTCATTTTTGCTATTTTTTGTCTTGTGTAATATTCTGTCATTTGGCTGCTGGGACAACAAACGTCCCCGGTTGCAGGACATGAAAGGATTTCTGATTCTGAGATAATGGCTGATTTCATTTTCATTTTTGGGTGAACTTTTCCTTTAAGGCACTCTTCTTGTTCTCTGACTACTGTGGCAAATACATCATGCAGCCTTCGCAAATTTATACCATTCGTAAGATACAAATTCTCTGTAGTTTTATTAAACTAATAGAAGTATATTAATAATACAAAACACTGGCAACATTCCTGAAGGAATGAGGATGAAAAATGGGAAGTGTGTATAAAATCCAAATGATTTAATTGCTAACACACAATAGGACGACAAAATGACTTTAGAGACTCCAGGAAGAAGACTCGGCAAGCCTTTTTTTTTTCTTAAGTAGTGTGTGGATCAGTGAGAGAGACATGGATTCCCATTGTTACCCAGTCAAATCAGCAGGGGATTGCAGGAGCTCAGGCCAAGGATTAAATTTGTTACAGTGAAATTGTACGACTAGTGTTAATTTAAAAGGCACCAACAGAATACTTAGCGAGTGAGAGGCATAACTGCGTCGTTACACGTGAATTTCCCTGCTAGGGACATTAGTGCAGGGCCCCTCGCTTTATTAAGCATAACCCATTTCCATGGAAAAGAAAAAAAAAATGGATGCTTCACTAACACAAAAGTCTTGATTCGCCTGAGGCCTACCTCCCCTCCTACTATCTGTTCCTACTCCTTTTCTCTCTCACTTGCTTCCGCTCACTCTGCTCTCTCCCTCTCTGGCATTCAGTTTAATAAGTTAGCGTGAATAGCTGTGGCAGAATATAATGCCTCAGACCTGCTAGCAGGCTATAAATGTGGCCCTAATGGCTAAACCATTATAGCATTTGGTACAGAGTCTACCGCGGTGAATGTGGCGCTGCAGGAAAACGGAGGTGGTGGATGACAGGAGGCTGGGGGATGAAGAGCTCCCTTTCCATTAGCTGATTGAATTGGAACCAAGTCCTGTGTGCCGGGGACTGTTTGCCTCACATCAAACACAACCGAGATGTAAACACCCCTGTTAGTGCTCAGGAAAAATGTCATATGAAAGCATTGTCCCCAGCAACGAGACTACTTCCAGCAGGTTGTTTGTTAATAGAGGTGGTTGCTGCAGCACATCTCTCAGCGCCGGTGTTGTTTTGTATCATCCGCCCGATGTTTTTCGTGAGCTAGAGTGAAGGCCTAATGGACCATGGCGTGCCGGAGTAGACAACACATCTCACATTAGGACCCAAGTGCAATGTCAGATTTAATAAATGATATATATACTTGTTCCGGCTCCATCGCAGAGAGTGGTGTGAGAAGTGGTTGGAAGATGAGAGACTTCACGAACCATAAGTGTTCCTTGTCTTTGAAACCAGGTCAGCCACCAAGATGTTTCTGTACAAAGAGTCGGGGAAGGCGGCGGGGGTGGGGGGTGTTGTGATGCATAGTTAACCACACAGCGTGGTACTGGCTGAAAAATGCATGCTTTTATCCCGGGCAAACATGCACATTTTGGACAAGACAAGCGCTGAAAGAAGATGGGCCTTGTGTCATTAAAGATATAATATGTAAGAATTATGCAGTAAAATGTCTAAAAATGCTTCGACCAATGTTACGTATCGAGCTGAGTAGTGTACTTACAGGATTCCAAATGTTTCAAATAATGTTCGAAACCGGAGACATCACAAGTTTACTGAAGGTAACAGGGAGGAAAAACTACCATATGCAGAGTAAACGTTCCGCGGATTAAACGCTAGCATTACCCCTGCCATGAACGTATGGGCCCAAATCCCATAAGATAAATTTTCATCATCAACAGTGGTCATTTAATGGCGCTCATCACCGACGAAGCTAGTTTGAACACAAGATAATTTATGTTTATTTGCCCCAAACTGCCAAAATACTGTACATGAGCTGTGAGTTAGCAAACAAGGTCAATCACTGAACTCTGCACTCACCTGAGACTCCGGTTCTCTCTTTTCTTCCTCCCCTCTCTCTGCAGTGCAATGTCCATGAAGTAAAGTAACAGGTCGCCTTTGTGGATTGCTGCTACAGTCAGGTTGATAGATAGGAGTGTAGAAATCCACTTTTTAATCCCAAAAGCTAAAAAAGTCATCTCTGAGCTTTCCATTCGCTGTTTCCGTCAGGGATCTAGATATGAGGAGAATCTGACGCGACCGACTCTGATCAGTGGAGCAACGGCTTCAGAAGAGAAGCAATCCTCTCGTTGGAGTTTTCCAGAACCAGTCCCTGCTAACATTGCGCTAGTGGGCGAGTGCTTCATCGAGCTGTCCATTTTCTTGGACAAACATGCACTGGGAGAAGAAACCACGTGGGGATTGTTCATGCCATTAACAGATTCCTAACACATCTGTTTCTGGAGTAATACGAAGAGGAATCAAAGTCAGGAATGCAATGAGCTTTGATGTCTTGTTCGAGTGAAGAGGGAAATGCAGCCCACGCATGCAACTTGATAAAGGCAAATCCCATCATCCATCCATCCATCATCTATAACCACTTATCCTTTCTCAGGGGCTGGAGACGATCACTGCTAACATTGGACACTGCCAGTTCATGACAGACAGCCTCTACAAGCTCCATAGCCTCAGCCGGCCCACGCTTCGAGCCCAAAACCATCTTGCGAGGAGGCAAAAGTTTTTATCACTGCTCCTTTGTATCACTCGGTGTCTTTGGCAGACATTCGCTGGGAGAAAGACAGGCTGTCAGAGGACCAGAGGGGATTGTTTGGTGTCATTAACAGATTCCTAATCCGATCCGACAACAAAACACGTCTGCTTGTGGAGGAGGCACGACAAGAGGAAACAAAGTCAGAGAGAGTCTTGTTCAGAGCGAAGTTTGAAAAAAGCAGCCCACACACAGAACCTGATGAAATGCAGAATTTGAAAATGACGAGAGAAGAGCGGTGAACATTTGAGGCGATTAACAGAGAAGGTAATGAATTTCTGCATTCAGTCGGGGAGGAAAAAGTTTAACAGCGTAACCTCACTTCGCCCTCGTGTGTTTGCCTGCTAAATGCTTCGGCTGACACAGTAATTATGCACTTTGCGTGCGTTACCAGGAGTTTGACAAACCCCCGCTTGCCACAGGTTTTTGTTGTGATTGCAGCCTCGCCGTCATCTGCATATCAAACACCTGCCACCTTTTAGAGATAACTAACCCCCCCGCGTGATCCAAGTGGATGGCGCCGACTGCGCGGCCTCACAGCCGGAGACTGTGCCCTGGCGCTGCGCTCGGATTCTATGTTTTTTAGTCTAATGATAGAGATCATATACATATTATGACGGAAATGTCTGAGCCTGTAGATTCTGTTGGATTAGGGAAATAATGAGAGGAGTGCGGCTGACAGGAGCTGACTAACACGCTGCTCTTTAGATGGAGTCGTAGCTACGGAGGTTGAATGTCATCGAGCCTTAGCTTGATGCTAAATTTACCAGAGAGCAGGCTTGCTGTTTGCGGCACAGATTCATACTCAGAGGAGATCAGGCCCGGGATGTGCCCGTGCATTAATGAGCATATACACTTGATATATTTAGGACATCTTCTTGATGTTGAGCTGCAGCCCTTATTTTCACGAAACCACACTTTTAGCTGTCTGGAACATTTTTAAAGTCTCAAACTAATTGGTCTGCTTCTCTTTATGTCCACATCTCCCCCTGTGCTAATGAAGATTTAATAAGGGAAATCAACGTAGGACTGTGGGTGAGTTCACCTCATCAGTTGATGCAGTGCCCCGTTGTTCTTTACATTATATGAGATGATGTTCCCTGTCTGTTCTTTACCCCTGCCGCATGTAATTACCCTATTTATTGATTAGACCAGGGCTGCTCACAGTGTGGCCCATAGCCCAGAGCTGGCCCGACCAAAATGTAAAAATAATAATAATAATAATTATTATTATAATAATAATAATAATAATAATAATAATAATAATATGAATCACTGTTAATGCTGTTTTCTTTTTTGTGAGGTAAAAATGAGGAGGGTTTTTTTATTATTGATTTTTCATAATCTGTTAATCATTTGAGAGAACTTGGGATCAGAGAAGCCCGTAGAGACAAGTGAAGAATAAATTAAGGAACTTAAAAAAGATCCCACTTCTTACACTTTTGTATTTAAAATCATAACATCGGACAGAGAACAATTTATGTCAGATTTAGAAAATGCATCACCACATTTATTTATTCCTCACTAGCTGATCAGGGCTTCCATATAGTGCCATTTTGCATCTTTTGGCGGTGCATTATTAAGTTCAAGTTTTGGCCCTCCAATGGAAAAAGTCTGTGCGCCCATGGATTAGAATACAATGGAAATGAGTTACCGACTACTTTTTATAAATGTTTCAGTCATTTTTCAAGCAAATATTGCAAATATTTACTGGTACCAGCAACTCAAATTTAAGGATTTTCTGTTTTTCTTTGTCACTAACAGTGGTGGACTCAGGATGTCTGGGAGGCGGGGGCGACAGAAATAAAAAGGACACCAGCTGTGTGCGCTGGGCACCAGCCAGTGAAAAGGGCTCCTCAGGCTCGTTATCATGTTGTACCTACAATAGAAGGCACTTTCACAGTGTTTTTTGTGGTCATTTATGACAGAAAATGCAGAGTCTTGGGGCTGTTGGTTGGACAAATGAAACAACTTGAAGCTGCCCAAGTTCTAAATACTCATTTGTGTATATTAGGGATGTGGCAAAGAAAAAGATTTTCATCGTGGATAGCGTTAAACACACTCACAATAAATGTGTTGTGGCAAATCAGGATTTTAATGAATCGAGACGATTGTGAAATGCCTCACACGAATGACACAAATGAAAAAAAGCTGTCAAGCTCGCTGATGTGCCGTCCCTCATTGGTTTCCTGATTTGTTAATCAGAAGACAATTGACTGTCTTGACCACTGACTGATTTTTTATGCCTAAACAAATAAGATTAACAAAATCTCAAACAAACTTTTTTTCATGACTGAATAAACCGAACACATAAACTGAGTGTACATGAGACTCTCTAAGTGGGTGTATTAATCTTTTGAAAAAGTTAGTTTTCAGTGGGGTAGATAATGTGCAGTAAACACCCAGGATCCACTGCCTTGACCCAGCATGCAGATGCATTCTGTTAATGAGGCTGTTTCGGTTTGGATTTAACCTTCTCCGAGAAGGGTCAAGTGTGCAGCACATGTTCCATCTTGTGATACTTTGCAAAGGTGAGCTTTCAGCAGAGGTACCCCGGGGACTGTCGGGTGTTTCAAGCAGCAACAACAAAAAAAAGAGCTCCTGTTGAAAAAGCAGGTTTTAATCATTACTCAGATAAAGACATTGGACACGTGGTTATATTTGAACAAAACGGGGCCATAAGGTTGCTGTTGATAAGCGCGATTCCTCCTGGGAGTAACTAATTAAGTGATAGTCTTGGGGGGTCTCACTCAGTCATCTGCTCTCACACTGAATGTAGTCAGGCAGTGGCCCCTACGGGCTACCGTCTGTAAAACAAAGCTGAGGCTGCTCTGCGAAAAAAAAAAAAAAAAAAAAA
>CAEMYA010000051.1:5653821-5697646 GCA_903131615.1 Diplodus sargus
GGGGGGGGGGAGTCCTGTTAGTCTCTGGATTGTAGAATAATAAAGAAACTCGCATCATCCCTGTGAGCACAACCGGCCGCAGCAGCAGGGCAGGACGCACTGTAGGCCTGAGGGAGAGAGGAGGATGGGGGGGTGGATAATCTAAAGTATTTGTTTGCTGGTTTATTGGGGTGTTCAAAACAACAGCAGTGAGTCTCCACCCATCACACCACCTCTTATTTCTCACCGCAGCCCCATTTCCTCACTTGATGATGATGGTGATAATGAAGCGCAGGACCGATCCGGAGAGGATACCGGGAGCCTAGGGATGACATCCACATAATCTTTGCTCAGTGTGGATTTCGATGCCACGGCGAAGGATGGGCCCTCTCCTGTCGGCCGCCTCCGTCCTCCTGCTGGCCCTGAGCGCCGTGTCCCCGGCCTCGGTGGGTAACCCCGAGGATTACGCCGCGGACGAGGCGGAGCGGAGCGCCGGAGAGAACATCGTCTTCGACGACTACCGGGGGAAAGGATGCGTGGACGACAGCGGCTTCGTCTACAAACTCGGGGAGCGCTTCTACCCGGGACACTCGAACTGTCCGTGCGTGTGCACGGAGGACGGGCCCGTGTGCGACCAGCCGGAGTGCCCCAAACTTCACCCCAAGTGCACCAAAGTGGAGCACAACGGATGCTGCCCCGAGTGCAAGGAGGTTAAAAACTTTTGCGAGTACCGAGGGAAAACCTATAAAATCCTGGAAGAATTCAAGGTAAGCTCTCTTAAAACATTATATCTTGCATTTATTTATTTATTTATTTTTTACATTTTAGATTCAAATCCGTCAACTTCGAAATAAATCAAAGTCATGGCAGAAGTATAAAACATACTCAGTATCAACTTGCCTCATACAGAAGAAGGAACATCCATGTATGTTTTTCTTTCTGCTGGCATTCTAGTTAAAATTTCCTTTTTTAACTGATTAAACAGTTTAGATCACATGTTAAGGGCTGTAGCGACTGATGCTCATGAGTTGGGTCCAATTGTGCGGGGTTGATTCAGTTGGTCAGTCAGTCTGGAAGTCTGGAAGCCACAGAGGGAACCATCTTACATGTCCTGTCACTTACCCACAGGAATATGAACACCAAATAACCAGACATGCACGTTCACAAAAAGTGATCAATGTCAATGAATTCAAATATGAAATGAGATGTGAGGTCATGATGGTGTCAATGTAGCAGCAGTCATGTCTCAGGGGGACAGAGGCCGGTCTTAAAGGCACAGTATCCAAGAATTGGTGCCCCCGATTTGTACTCCATACAAATCGGGGGCACCAATTCTTACATACTGTGCCTTTAAGAGCATCAATGTAATTGCTAACTGCTACGAACTATAGCTGCTGTTAGCAGGTAAGCATGGTTAACTGTGCAGCTAGCGGTCATATCAGTTGACTCTGCTCGGACTGGGAGCTAAGAGCAATGTTTATATCAGACATATCATCCAAGAACGGGCTAGCTGGTTAGCATGCTAACTTCTAAAGATATATTTGCCACATGATGCAGAGACATCTTGGACATAATGTCAGAACTGTTTCTTCACATCCTCTTGGTCATTTTAGTTCATTTTTTGAATGTTTTCAACAAAAATTCATACGTATTGCATCAACTAACACTGCTGCTTATGGTCCTAGGATTGCAGGGATACCATGGTATGAAAAGTGAGGTTTATCACACGGTGCATCTCTGGTATTGAATTCTACCATAGTCTTATTTTTGAAAATATTAATATATATTTATATCTGCCAGGAGATTGTATCCATCACATTTTTAGGCTTCCCTGATAGCAAAATTGCTGTTGCCCAGATCTGGCCCACACCAGACGTGTTCAGCCGGCCCACATACGGTCCACTCCTGTTTGCCAGATCTGAGTCACAAGTAATAGTAATTAGTAATAGTAATTGTGTAAGACCGCTGGAGCGTGAAAGCTGTGATATTTTCCCAGATGGCTCATACCGTGAAAATCTCACACCTTTCGCGACCCTGTTCTGTTGTTGCAACTTGTTGACAGAATCCAGTGGGGTGGGGTGGTAGGGTTCGGGTCAGCGAGGCTCTCGGGTTGGTGTGAATATGTATCGATTCCTAGCGTACTGTAAAAAATATCATGAAAATGTGTTTATTGGCCAAGGGCACAAAGATGGCTGCCACCCAGAGTGATGTCATACCCCCCCTCCCTCCTTCCTCCTTGCACCCATCAACTGAACACTCACCCAGCATCACCGATCTGACAGATGCTATAACCGTATTTTTAATGCTTTGATTTGTGGACACTGAGTCACTGCTGGCACATTCAGTTTCGCCGTGTCTCCTGCAAAAGGGAGCGCTGTTTTTTTTTTTTTTTTCACCCATCAGACCGGCGTCTCAGCGGTTGTTATGGAGCATGACAGCGCTGTCTGATTTGAAATGACACTATGAACGTGACAATGGCAGTCTGTGTTTAAACTGTTGCTGGCCACGAGGAAAAACCCTCCTCATTCACATTTCTCACATGTGGGTCGGGGCTATAAGTGATTGAGACACAATATGACACAATGCAGCCTAAACATCAGTGTCGCTCTATTGTTAATCATGGCACTTGTTCGTGTCTTTGCGAATAAATATCAGCAACCAGTTAAGATTAGTGAGTCCATTGTAGTTGTATCAGCTTAATGCTGTATCGGATCTGTCGTGATTTCCTGGTTTCTTCTCTTGTCATTATTTTATACCTGAATTTACCCTTTTTTTTCTGGATTTAGCTATTACATGCTTTGACATCATATTAGAGGTAGAAAACCGACGTCTTCGAGCCAGCAAATTGGTATTAGGATGACATTGCCAATTTTCTCTTTGGCTTATTTCATCAGTTTTTTTTTTCCACGTCTAAAATATTGGATTCACAAAGTAATCGCTTCCTCCAATCTGTTGTAGAAGAGTCGAAATGTCAGTGCACCTCTCAAACATCTATTGTGTGCAACCGACTTGAAATGACAGACACCCTCCAGAAATAAATGAATACTTGAAATTAAGCCTTAAAAGGCATCTTCAAGATCGACTGCCGTTTTGAGTGTTCACCATTATAGAGACATTAAGAGATCAAATAATGTGTAAATCCAAGGAAGAAAACCAATGAATCGAATATGCAATGTTGCTTCTATACAGGACACCTACGTTACAACATTTCGTATCGGCAATTTAAAGACAGTTCATCTAAAACAACAGAGAACATTTGTCAATTTTGAACTCAGAGCATGCCGTCTCATTAAAAGCCGCTTTCTTCTTCTGTCAGAGCTTGGACATTTCATGCCTCCAGCCTTGTAGAGATAGGTAAGCCTGTAAAAATTGCAAATATTTCACATTTGAAGTATGAAACCAGGAAACGATGGTTAGACTTGTACTTTGCTCTGTGATCAATAAGTCATAGAAAAAGTTTCCAAGGAGCACTGTTGTGCTCTCCGAAGTCAATCTGGCATTTTCCCTTGTTTTCATGGACGGATCAGATTATTTTCGCGTTGTTCATATCCGCAAAACGTTCACAGCCAACGTTTGACAACTGGACACTGGGACAATACAGTGGATACAATTAGTCGATGCAACTCAACACTACAACTAAAACATTTCACTTTAAGAAGCGTTACTGGCTTCTATTTTTGTGTCCACTTGGAGGCATCAGAACAGGCTGAAAGGACGACCTCAACATATGAAGTCCACCTGTAGTCTGCATGGTGGAGGTGTTTACACATCCAGCAGACATTAGCATTCATTTGGACTCCAGCCAGCTGATGAATGTCAGTCCAGCATTCATTTTCTGTTAGCTATGTTTTCTCTACCAACTCCAGGGGAGATGTCCAGCACTATATGCTCAACCAGCTCTTCACTACTTTTATCTGTTGGCTGTTTGGATCTGCACAGGTAGCATGATGGTGGTTTAACCTGCTATTCTGGTGCAGCTTGGTGTGAGTTTAAAAGGTCCAGCGCATACGATTTAGTGGTATCTAGTAGTGACGTGGCAGATTGCAACCAACCGAGTTAGTGCCCTGCCATCTCAACCTCCTCTACAGTGGCAGCGAAAATGGAGGAGAACAAAAACACAACAATCCTTAGTATCAGGTGATAATACACTAATGAAATTTTAAAAAATAACAATCATCCCTGTTTTGCTAATAGATCCCCATAAATCCTACACACTGGACTAGAACATTAACACTGCAGGCTGTTAAACCAATACAATTTGTTCAAAGGTGCTAAAATGTTCCATAGAGTCGAGCGAAACTGCAGAGTCTGTGATAACTTATTGTGGATGTGTCACTTCAAGCAACTCTTTTCGCATTACACAAAGTAATTCAGCCCATTATTGATACAGTATGAAGATATTGTAAGTGTCACAGTGTTAAGGCTAACTGCTAGTATCACAGGAACATGAACCTGGGTACACAACAACAATGACTGTGTGCAAACTTAAATCAATGTGTAGATAAAAATCATAACTAGTTTTCAGTATGAGAAAAACACTGTATGTCTCATTGTCTCCTTCTCTTTACCAGCCACACAACGCTTCAGCACAAACTTTTTGTGATCTCAGTGTAATTGTTTCCGTTTGGTTTCATGACTTCGGGGCGAAGCGGGGGAAGATGTAGGAACGTGTTGCACCTGTGAATATTAGCATTTCATGTCACCGAAACAAATTGAAGCAGGCAGGGGGGGTGACACAGCGAGTTCAGCGAAATAAAATGCAGACAAGCATCATTGTTAACCACTCAGGTACATTTTGCGGAAATCTTTGAGAAATCAGCCCCAAAAAAAAACAAAGAACCAGACAGGAAAAGCTATGGATTCAATTATCAATGTTAAACATTTTATTTTTTTTAATTGCTTTTAATTTTCATCTGCCTTTTAGTGCATTCAGCTGGATGAGCATCAAGTCACAGCGTTCTGATTTGAGATTGTTAAAAGGGATTTTAATGCCTATATTAGGGGGCGCTGAAATAATTGATTAACTGATCAGTCAGTTGACATGAAGATGAATCAACAACGGTTGAGATGCAATGAATCACCCGGGGCATTCATCAAAGAAGAAAGTCTAATTTCTGTTTCTCTGTGTTTAATGAGTCAAAGACAACATGTGCATCAAAGGCTTTGACTCCTTTTTTTGTGGCGCCAGGAATCAAATCCCCAGAAAAATCTAATTCCAGTGGAAAATAATCAATTCCCCCGCACGCTTTTCACCCCTTTTATTATAAAAGGTCATTGTTTAGGTCAAAAAGAGCTTTCTCAAGACTCAACAATCACAAAATAGCATAGTTCTTGATTGAGGTCCACAATTACATGGCGGTCGCAGCACGTTCTCACTCCCAACTCATCAAACACAGCAGCTTGGTTGGCTCGGTGACCTCAAGCTACAAACTGTGACACTCTACCAACCCCTCTAGTGTCAGTTATTTATTCATTTTTACACAAAGTGCTCCTCAAGTTAGCACTATCAAGCTTCATGCAAAGTCTGGCTTGACTTTCAAATAAAGGCTCTGCGGTCGAGTTAGCAACGATACGTAATATACAACGTTAAGTTACACTTTCAAAACACGACAAAAACATACAAGGACAATTAGAATGTCATTAATATTATCATAATTATTGTTATTATTATGTTATCAAAAGGTCACATTTTGGTTAGGGTTAGGAAATAAAACAATTTGACTGATTACATGAAGGAACCAAACCTACTTGGTAAGGTTTAGGCAAAAAAACCTACTTGGTTAGGGCTACGCATCAATACTGCGTGGTCAAGGTTAGGCTAACAAAAACACTTGGTAAGGTTTAGGCACTAAAACTGCATTGTTAGTGTTAAACAAAAAAACCAAAAAAACTCACTTCTGTGAATGACTTGGACTTGTTGCTGGTTATACGACTGGACTAGAGGGGCACCTACAGCGTCCAACATGAAAGCGTATGGCCACTGACCAGGCTGCTGTTTTTGACGGGTTGGGAGTAAAAGCAAGCTTGATGATACCCAACATGTAAAAAAATCACCAATTCAACATCCCCATGAACTGTCATACAGTATAAGTGATACAACATCCCTGACACTTTCCATACTACATACATGAGAAATGGGTCAACTTCATAGAATATAAAGTGTTTTATTTTAAAGTGACTGCCTTTTGGATTTAAATTGTTAATTGGACGAAAACAAGCGTTTTGAAGAGTTTAGCTAGGACTCTGAAAATCAAATGACTGAACAATCAAGGAGTTGATCATGAAAATATCAGACGTAATACTTGATGAATTGGCACGTCAGGATTAAAGTGACACAGTGTTGTTGTTAATACGGGGCGTGAGAGATCAGCCCATTTAAAACCTATGTACTTAATCTGCACTGATTGGTGTGTTTGCACGTCAGACAGCATCAAGCTCAGTCCCGCATTAGGATGCAGGCCCACAGATTTTGCGAGTAGCCGCCGTGAGTGCATAAACCTTGCAGTTTGTTGTGAGATCAAGTCCATCAATAGTGCGGCTCACTCTCCTGCTAACCTTGACAGGAAGGCCCGGAGAGGGAAGGGCATTTCTTCGTACTTCAGGGTGGGAAAAAAAGCCTTCATTCGTTCTTATTGATTATCTCAGTGAAAATGACATGACGGAAAGAAGGAGAGACAGAATCTGTCGTGGAGGATGGTCCGCCCACCCTCCCCTATTGAAGACCACATACCTTACTCTTACGTCTTAGTCCACATCCTGCAGGAAGGCTGGGTGAATCTTCAGTGAGTGCATGAAAGCGTCGGAACCCTGCAGTGTTCAAGGAAATCAAAGGTCGCCACTATCTGGTATACAGACCCTGTTTTAGAGATGGCGACAGGTTAACCTTTGGTGTGGGCCTCATGGCATTTCCTTTGCCGTGATTGTGCGACTCGCTAAAGGTTTTGCATTTATATTCAGTAGCAGATGATGGACATGCAGAGACACAGACTGAGATGTTTGGAGTTTGGAGCCTCTGGGTCGCTTGGATGCGTGAGTTTAAATGAATAATTGATCGCTGCTTGTCATCAAGCAATTCTTGGTTAAGTTCCCTCCCATCTCATCATGCAATAGGTCAGTTTTTGTCGTGCAAGTGGTATTGGGCAAGTCACAAAGCAGCTGACTGCAGTGCAATGTCAGTAGTTGAATCTAATGCTGGTATAACTCATGCATCAGCAACCTGGTATGAATTTCCCAGCAGCAACTTGTCCACGTATTTTTTTACTTTTAGCGACATCATATTTAATACAATGTAGATTTTCTAGCAGTGGGTGTATTTTCTACTCTTGTTTTCTTAGTCCTGCCACTCAACCTCAGTAGGTGTTTCACCTACAGGGTTCCCCGTCAGATGAGGAAGGGACCAGTGCCCCCAGCACGGCTGCCGGCGTGCCTCTGGCCTCAGCGCAGCTGCAATCAAGAACCAGGAGCTATAGGGTGAGTTCAGATCCCAGATCGTCAGGCTAGGGCTGGGATGTGAACTCAAATGTGAACAATCCCGTCCGTGCTTCCTGCGATCCCCCCTTGGGAAGGGATGCAGAGTTGAAAAAGTGGGGGAGGGCTCTGACACTTTCAGTGACAAAGGCACACACAATCAGATTATCTTGAATAGTTTCTAATTTAGAGAAAAGTGATGTCAATTGCTTGATTTGGAGGTAAAACAGGCAGCCTTAGTACTTTCATTTGTACACACCTTCCTTTAATCCCCAGGAGACAGGTACTAATCTATCCTGTGCAGTGCAGCTAAGGCTTACGACTGAGTTGAGGCAATTTCATTTCCAGAGAAAAAACATATTGCTTATTACCACTCTGCACTTATAATAGATATAAACAATACAATGCACTTTGTAATTTCCCAGTTTTTCTTAACTTTTAATTGTTCTTTCAATAAAAGAAAAATCTTTGCAGAAATTGATGTACCGTAATTACTGAAACATACTGATGGAGCACATGTACAGTCACAACAATGAATTTAAAACAGCACATACACAGCGCTGCCTACACATCGCACACAACAGTAATTAGTGACTCTGCTTTTCAGCACTGACACCTATGAGACAAATCAGCCATAAAAGCTGTAAAAATGATTGCTCAAATTGATTTTCCTATCCAATTTGCCAGCGGCAACAAGGGTCCTAATTAGAAGACGTTATTAAGCGCAAACAATTAGGCCACAAAGAATTTTAAAAGAAGTTCTTTTCCGGTCTGAACTCACTTAAAGTACCCTCGTTCAAGTATCAGGGGTGTTTTAGCATCCAACTTGTGCCTCCTCTTTCTCTCTCTCTGTATTTCCTGACCGCCAGTCAAACATTGTTTTGTCTTGGTCAACAGCAGCATGCAGTTTGACTGTCATTCCCATCACTCCCATTACCCGCATGGGTGAGGTTCATGTGACCCTGTTGTGCAACCTTTGAGTATTTCACATTACCATTTGCCCCAACTGAAGGTTATTTGACTATTCATTGCTTCCCAGCCCGGTCTCCATTTGTCTCAGAGCGGGATTGAAAGGCATGACAGCCGATTCACTCTAATACCCGGCCAGTAAGACGGCGACAACAGGAGACTTTTTCTTCACCAAAACATCTGGCAGCACGTCTAAGAGTGGTGCCGGTGCTCCATTTCCTTTTGTGTGTCTGGGCTGAGCCATGACCGATCCTCTTCACGGTAGACCTCGCACAAAAGGACGAGGCGCTGCTGAATACATTGAAGGACTGTCGTAGTTTTCTTTTTCAAATGGCATTTTTTAATATACTCATGGCTATAAGGCACCAGCAAACAGCAGGCTTCCACCTCAGCTGCTTTAGAGGTCATTCCGCCAGATCGACCAACAGAAAAAAATGCCACGTCTGCTCTGAAATGATTTCTTTTTTAAAGGCCACTCGTGATGGTGAACAAAGGTCTCTCACAGTTAGCCCTCTACTTTGTGTTTCACAGTTCTGTGCAATTGGTAAACCACAATTGTCTCGACTAGGTTCAATGCTCCTCACACTGTTCTCTTTATAGACATGCAGCCCAACCCGACAAGTCATTTCACATTCAGAATGCATGAATGCAGCACTTCATACACATCTCCGTATCAGCCCATCTGCCGCAGCACCGACAACATTACTCAGCCAAGAGTAACACGGTGTCACTCTTACACAATCGCCCTAAACAACATGGCAACAGCTAGCATTACAGTATGTATCACTATTTTTAATTAAGGTGGTCTTTTATTCATGAAGTATTTTTGTTTTCCATTTTTGCACAGAGTCATTACAAATTCACAAAATGAGACTAGTTACGTAACACAATACAAAACTATATGTAGTCACTATACATATATATTGGATAGCTACATTGTTAGTCAACCCTGTCTGCTCTCATAAACGTCACACATTATGTGGGAGAGAATGTTTTTTGCATGCGCGATCCTTCACTAACAATCATCTGCAGATACGTCCAGACATCCATAACATCGGCTCACATGAGCAATGGTCAACTTTTGACCTTTTCCGACTTTCCAACGATGAAAAGATTTCCAGTATGGAGTTGAGGAATGGAGAGTAAAGACTGTAAACCACTCTGTGACTGGAGGAGAATGGTGTTAACACCACATCATTCCAAGCGATGAGACTTTTTCTTTCTTCCTCAGCCGCCACAGGTCTGTCATAGGGGTCACCAAACACTGAAAATAAGCACTCAGTGTTAGTGCTGGGCGGTATGACGAAAAATGTATATCACGGTATTTTTCAAAATTCCTACGGTTTCACGGTATATGACGGTATTTCTTTTTTATGCATAATCAGGTGTTCACAGCATCTTCTACTGGTTGAGAGAGGAATTGCTAGCCCCTTTTAGATAGTAAAGGCAGCACATTTGCTGCAAGGTAAAGGCAGCACTCTGTCTATCTTTAAGGGAGGTGTAATTTTCCTCTCTCAACCAGTTTCTCATTCCTTCTTTCCCAAAAAGCTGCCACTGGGGTCGGCGTAAACATGTGACGTGACAAAGTTCGGTGTGAACAGTGACGTACAACATATGTATCGGTAGAAATGTGGCGACACTTGATATATTTATTTAATTATAGATCCTTGGCCCATATTCTCGCCTCCTCAGTCAAACACACGCCGATGTTAAACCCCCGCTAGAAATGGAAGCGTGTGGCCTAGCGTACCACCCCCTCCGTTAGCTGCCTCAAGCAACAGACAGCTAACAGGAAGCAGGTGGAATTTGTCTTCAAAATAAGAGCTTTACATTGCACTCCATTGGAGTTTAGAACTGGGTTCTTAGCGGGGGGCTTTTAATTTGAAAGTAGCGACCGTTCCTAGCTTGCCGCTACACAAGTAGCGGACACAACCAAACAGTTAGAGAGACGAGGAGACGCTAGCATCTCCTGGATCTCAGCGGCTTTCCAGTTGCTTATCTTGACGTTCGCGGGCGAAGTCATGATCTGCAATGTCTATCCTATCCATCTTCACCGTAACACAACACCACAGCACTACTGTTTACCCTCGCAGTCGCACCATACCTGTTTAGCAGCGCAACATTGAAAAGGGTCCGGTCTGAAACAGTGTTGCGCGGCGCAGCATAGCGTTCCGAACGTTGTGTAATCAAATACAGCGATATGGCGGTATATTAAAAATTCATATCATAATGAAAATATACACCGGTATTCGGTGTGAACTGGTATACCGCCCAGCACTACTCAGTGTTGAATTTCATACTTGCGATTTTATTAATGTATGGCTTTTTACATAAAGATGTGAATGCAAGAAATTCCAGTTTAATTTACAGGGATTTAACATTGAACATAAACCTGAAAGTAAGTAAACATGCCAAAAGGAGAGTTAATAGACAGTTTTGCTGATACAATCGATGTTGGAAATGTGTGTTTCTGCAAACCACTGAAATTTAATCTTTGCACTTCTTTACGATGCAGATTCACGTTTCTTTGATTCGTCTAATTTATGTTTTGAAAATCAAAACAAATCGCAAGATCATGTTTTGGTTTAATATAGCTGCTTTGGTCACAAACAGGACTTGAGTTGCCCCCGATTTCTCCACAAGAAATGTGTTTTTTGAGCCAAAAAAACACAGTTGGAATCGCGCATTGCGTGATCGCGCATCAAAAATACTCCACGGTTTCTCAATTATAAATGTTGAAACACAGTCTTGAACCATGGTCAGTGGCTTGGCTAATGTGATGGTCAGGTCACATTTAACGTAAACATGTAATAACATGACACACACACACGTAAATGGATCAGTGGTTTGCAGAAACGATTGGTGCCCATTTTATCCTGGCGACTGGGCTGGTTTGAAAGATGTGGTCGCTGAATGCAACACAGGAAGCGATGCAGGCGCTCTGTTGTGCCGACAGTGTGGAAGGTTTTGGAAAAGTGACCAACAGTAATGTTATGGTCAGTAATGGATGAAATGATGCCTGTGATATCAAAACACACCCTCGGAGGAGAAAACTCAACGATGCATACAGTATGTCGGGAAGCCAGCCGACTTTTACAATCCTCGGTTGGTTTGGCAATAATAAATATGAATGTGAGCAACAACAAAGTCAAGTCTTAGTTTTCACCCTCCTAGCTTACACTCACTTTCAAAAAATATTGATCGCATCGCCCTAAACCAAATGAGTAATATATGTTAATGCTGATGTTGAATTAAATTCCGATTTATTCCTACAATCTACCAGCAGCCGCTATTTCAGGCAAAGCATTTTGCTCAGCAAAACAAATGAAAGGTTTAGCGGACTTAGTCCTGCATCACTAATTTGTGCTCTAAGGACTATAAGATGTCTAATCGTCTCCTTCTCTATCCTCTTAAGATAGCGATATGCCTTATAGGGAGAAAAGGGGGAGACTGAATCCGTGCCATATGCAGACTGGAGTAAAACTGTGTCTAATTATTCCCTTTGTTATGTTTTAGAGGAATGTCCTTGCTGCATGTCTGGCAGCTGATCAAATATTAATCCAAAGTGGTGTTAGCTGGATCCTTACCATCCACTTAACTAATTGTCCTGCTGCTACAGAGAATTCCTGTTTGTGCCGTGCTTTTACCCATAATTAGACACTTCAGACTAACATGTAAGCGACCGTCCACTGCTGAGTAAAGGCTCTGTCGTGGACAGGAATGTCATGTTAAGAAAAAAGCTGTTATAAATATTAGATGAATGTTTTTGTGTTGACCCTGCCTGTTGCTGCTTTCGTTAAGAAAGACATGAGCCGCGCGGAGAGTTCTGATCGGTCGCACATTATCTTCGACACAAGTATCCTGGTTTTAAGTGTTGCGAATGATCACAACTGAGATGTGAACTTGTAGACACCTTTGAGAAAACCTGGCTACTCTTTCCCTTTTTACATGTCATTGCAGCAATGTCCCGGTGTCCGTTCTTCTGCATCGATGCAGGTTCGCCTGACTCCGCCACATCCAGCTGGTTCTCATCTCTGCACCAGCTGAGCTCTCTCGGCATTTAAGAATGAGTCAATTTTTCTTTTGGTTTCTGGCTGCAAGGAGCCTGCTGCATTCTGCATTTAGTTTGATCCATTTTATCAGCAGTAATAAAAGGACGAGAGCAACAATACAGCGTTAAGAGAGTCGGAATTTTGTTTTTCCAGACTTTATCTCAAGAAAATATACAGAATTCAGGGTGCAGACGTGACCATCAAACAGGCCGGAGGGGGTTGGTGGCAATATGTAGTTCTAAGGGCATCACCTGTTTTTGCCACCAGTGGTGGTGCACAAAAGTGTTACATATTGTTGCTTTAACACGATGTCCTTACATTTCTTAAAGTCTGACTTCTGAGTTCTTTATACAACTCCGACATTAGGTTTCTCATTGGAGGGGTTAGAGATGCCTATCCAGGTTTCTGAAATGAGGATACAATGTTTACATGAAAAGCAAATAATGTGTTCCAAAAGATCATAACAGGGATACGAGTGTGCATGTAAATACACCAAGTTAGAGTTTGGACCCTGCTTTAAAGGTCGCAATAAACACGCGAGCTCATTACCGCTAACTGCCGTCGCCTCAATTCCTCGACGAGACGTATTTATTATTACCCAACATAGTCTTCACCGAACGAGGGGTTTCTGCTGCTGGAAGTGTCAATATAAAGTGAGGTGTGTAATTGCTGTTATATGTTGCCCAAGGTTATAGTACTTCATCTTCACTCATGGACAACAGAGCTAAGTGAGCTTTATATATCTAATTACCGGCAACAAGACCGAGCCAGAACACCGCAGCTGGAGGAGAAACGAGCAGAGTCGTGATGCCGAGCTGCAGCCATGACATCATGAACGGAGACGCCACAGCAGCCCCCTTATATATTTTCCACCGCTGACCCTGAATCCCACCTCACCTGCCCCCGGCCGATTAAGTCTGTCAAAATGCAGTCCATCGTCCATATGTATGAGACGCCGCCGCTATATTTCTGTATGATCGCTCAAACTGACAGCGGGAAGGAGGACTATAGGTGTGTTTAACTCTTGCTGGGGTACGTTAAGTGTCTGGTGACAGCTGCCTGTGTGGGTAGAATATGAGGGGAATGTGTGGTAAAGCTTTATATTATGGTACAACACAGTTCTTCACAATTTATAGTGTAATTGTTTGAACGAACGGTGCAACAGTAAAGTAGTGACATTTACTTGTAGGTAAAATGGTCCTTATGCACCTTATTCCAAGCATAAGGTTCCCCAGCTTAACACATCTACATGCATTTATCAGCTCACAATACTGGTGCACCATCAGTAGAAAGCAATTTGACGGTGTTAAAAAAGCAATGCTGGTTTTTCTTTTTTTCGCAAGAATTTCCAATGAGGGCAGAGCAAAGTTTTCAAAGTGTGGGTGCCGTCGATGCGCACGCTCACAAGTCTTTATCATTTCAGTGCAGCGCCACTGAAACAGAGAAAGGCCCGGAGAAGTGCTCTACATCAGGGAGCAGCGGCTCTAAAATATGCAACAGACGCAATGAAGGAGCAGACAAAATCGATCATCATTAACATCACTGCGAGCGTGAATCTTTTAAAACAGAGACGCGGAGCACGGCTTCTTACACCAGAACACAAATAGGCGACAGACGCTTCAGCACAGAAAGTGGAGACACTGTTCCTGCTCTTATTGCCCTTTATTTTTTTAAAAAGTCTGATTTTTGACTAAATATTCTGACAACTTTCGGTGCCCCTTTAGAAAACTTCATATCCGATAAACAGCCTTACATCCAAGATTTTTTTTTTTTCTTTTTAATCCCGTCAGGCAGCTGTCAGACATATCAGAGGAAGTTACATCTGATAAACAGGAAGTATTCTACCACTGGCTCTACAGTTAAACAGTCATTTCAGCATGATCGTGTGGATCTCATTCTACATTTTGATTGTTTTTTAACTTCACAATCAGAGAGTGGGGTTACGTATCCGCTTTCATTTCCAGTGTCCCTCTCCCCTCTCTACTTAATGCCGCTCATATTCAGTTCGGGGCTGCAGGGCATCCAGACTGCCGCGGATTCCATTAGAAAATACAAGCCTGACCACTTTCCATTTGGTGCCTCCTAATGCGTCCTGGCAAAATTGGCTGATAAAAGTCGCATTAAAGCATCCAGCGTCACTACAGCCCTTCCACTGGTCTCTACTGGATTATATACAGTGCGTCTCTTCTTGTCATTGCTGCTGCTGCTGCTGTTCAGTTTTAATAGACGGAGATACAGCAAACTAGAGCCGAACAGTCGGCGTTTAAAAGCAATAGTTTGACTGATGTTGATACCACTCTCATGTCTGTACAGTAAATATGTAGCTGGAAGCAGCAGCTGGTTAGCCGAGCTTAGTTGAAAAACTGAAAAAAAAACAATTAGGGAATTCAGCCTCGTTCTGTATGCGCACCTCTGTAGGTCACTAATTAAGTCTTAATTTCAAGTGTGTTGTTGTTTTGCTCTTGTTTCATGTGTTTTTAAAGTTCATTTCATTTAATCTGTATGCTAATTGAATAATTTAATTGCATTGCGTTAATCTTATCCTAGATTTATGATGGACTGGAGCTTCTGACTGAGGTTAGTAACAGATTAATGTTTGTACGTTAGCCAGACGGCAAAAGTACACACATGTTTTACTCCAGTAGAAGTACTGACAAAACAAATCACTGCTTTACTCAAGTAATATAAAGACAGTACAGGCTCTTAAATTAGTCAAAGTATAGAGGTAAAAGGTATCCCTCTGAAGGACATTTCTACTGGCCGTTTCTGTACAAAGCTAACTGAACCTCATATTAATGTAATGCTACGACTGTTAAACTTAAAAGTGGGATCAGCAGGATTTTGTCTGAGCTGAGGAAGATAGTCGATTGTTGAGTTTCATTTCCAGGATGTCAGGTACCTAGCTTGAAATCAGTCTTGTGATGTTGGGAATGTTGCAGATAAAAAAAAATAAAAATGACTGCTAATTCCCCTCAAATGTATTCAAAAGAAAAAGGAGTAGGAAATCAAGATATCTGTGTTGCAATGTAAGTATTTGTTACTTCCTGCCTCGGAGGTTAACTTAACTATGATGATACTATAACCAAACTAACTCCGAGCCCGTTGGCCAAATGATGTTACCCACAGGTTTTGGTATGTTGACCAGGCGGCAGATTAGCTATGTGTTGAATGCATTACATTCTGAAGATCAAATTTGTTCTCCTGAAAGCTTCTTTGTTGTTTTTATCACTAAGCATAATTAGTAATCAGAGGCCGTTTGTAAATATTTCATTTGAATATGTTAGCACATATCTATAAGATTAGCCGTTGTTAGACCTGTCAATCCTCACAAATCAGCCTCAGATCAAATACAAGGAAGAGAGAGGGAATGAGGGATAACGATTTGTGTAGTAATCTCTTCGCACGCCTTGAACACTGTAAAGTACATCTATAATCATGTTGTCAATACTGTTGGGAGACCAACGGCAAATAACTAAATGTGTCCATTTGTAAAAAATCAGCCATCAGCCTGTTCTCTGAGGCGTGTTTGCATTTCGTAAAGGCATGTCTTCATCATACACATGTTGGGTTTGAATCTGCCTGTTCGTGCATCTCCCATAGACTTCTGATGTAATGTGACGTCCCCTTTCTTCTTTCACAGGTTCCTCGGTTTTGACCAGGAACCTCCTGCCTCTGCTGGTTACCTAGCAACTAATCAAACGATATATGTAATGTCAGTGTAATTAGCGAGCTTCCAGAATGCCGGTGGACCTTTGGACAAGCTGTGTTTCTCTTTTTCATACGTGCTCAGCTTTAGAGTGCTGTTAATATCCTCGCTTTAACCCTCAGTTGAACTGTTGCTGTAAATCAATTCAGTGCATAGCAGTGCTTTTTTACCATAAAGTCAATCACTTCAACGGCATTCAAGGGTCAAAATCTGCTCACAATGTAGCTTTGAATGTATGAATGGGGTCTGCATCAATCTGTGAGTGATCGCAAAATGAAAAAACCCAGTTAATTGTGACTTATCCGAGAAGATTCTGTGCGCTCGCTGTTGCTGCTCTCCACATACATTGACCTCCCCACCCAGAAAAGAAAAAAAAACCCAATGTTTTATCAAATGTAAACTGTGAGAGGGTTATCAAAAACACTTCTCCCCTCCAAGGTTAGCACCGAGTAGACAGAGCAGAGGGCCCCCTTCTATGATGAGCAGAAAGAAAAGTCTATTATGATGAACAGTTGACCTTTCGTGATTTGGAAACAGTTTGTATTTTTCCACTCCATGTAATTGCATTACAGTTCATTTTCCGGTCAAGAGACTTTGTAAAGATAGAGTCAAGTATGAGGTGGCAGCAGCAGGAGCAGCAGCAGCAGCAGCAGCAGCAGAGAGAGCTGCATAGCACTGATTTACATGTTGCAGAGGTGGTAAGATAAGCCTCTGAACTGTTTCCTGAGGCCGACCGCAGCAGGATGCAGCAAAACACTAAATATCACAAAGTCTATAGACTGCCTTATAGGTTATATCTTGTGATTTTATTCAGTCCGCTACAGGCTCTGTTTGTTAAGAGGCAAGCGGGCACAATATAACTGCCTTTGTGAATAATTTATTAACTTGCAGCTTTGTTTATGGAGACAGGATGCGATGCATAGAGCAGTGGCATTTTTAATTGGGGGGGGAAACCCGCCCGCTAAATATGCACATAGGAGCCGGGCTGTTTCTTCAGAGTGCCGTGCAGAGCCTCGGCGACACCTTCTGAATCGTCTAACCCCCGATTCCCCTGTCTCTCTTCCACCTCTCTGCCCACAGCCGTCACCCTGTGAATGGTGCCGCTGCGAACCAAATAATGAGGTGCACTGTGTGGTGTCCGACTGCGCCGTCCCAGAGTGTGTCAACCCTGTGTACGAGCCGGAGCAATGCTGCCCCATCTGTAAAAACGGTAAACACTCACCTCCTCTGGAATTCAACGCACACTCCTTTACGAAGTCATTAAGTTTTCATTAAACCAGTGACGGAAAGTTTATCTGTGTATCGCCGTTTGATGGCCGCGCCTTTAGAGGATTAGGATGTAATTGATGTTTTATGAATTAAAATTATTACCTTGGGTCCGTTGGACACTAATGAGCAGTACTAGTTTTAATTATAAATGACACACTAAGCAGAGTAAACATTAGCCCATTGATTAAAGGCATGGTAGGAGGGACTAATGGGTCCTCGGAGAGCCTTTTATCTCCCAGTGCCCTGACGCCCTTGTCACACACAGCCAATCCCTAAATTAGAATTATAGGATTCCAATGGTTCATTGGCTATTTACAAGGCGAGGTGGGAGATTTCCCTTTGCCAGCAGGATCATGAGGGACAGACGGAGCTTTATGACCGAAGTACAGTAACGGTGACGTTGTCCTGACGGGAAAGGATCGTCAGCGGAGAGCACGAACGCAGCCATGACAGAAATCCAATGTAAACCCCTCAGATAATTTGAGAGCCGAAAAGAGCTGGCAAAGAAAGTTTTTTTCCTCTCCCGGTTGACAATAGGATGCGCCCTCATGATTATACGCCTTGTTATTGCATTGCAGTCTTCTCATTATGTTGGGTGTCAACCAAAAATAGAGAAATTGTTCCGTTGAAAAGAGGCAAAGAAGAAATATCCTCAAATATTTTCCCTTTTTTCCTTTCAAGCTGCGGTTGACCTATAAATGTGAAGAAAGGAATTTAGTTTGAGGCGGCTGCTAAATGGCTATTTCGCCACAACTGCCCACATTTTCCCTTCACACTATCTCTCATTTCCTTCCTTATCCCCCCCTTGCTTGCTTGCTTTTCTTTTCTTTCAACACACAAACACCCACACTAACAAGGCTGCAGAAGCTTCTAGGAGAGAGCTAATCCAGGCTGACAGGACACAGTGACACCCTTGGCATTTCAGGGTAGGCCTGCCGTTTCCAGGCTCCCCAAGGGTGCCTGGTCAGGCTCTGGCAGACAGATAAATCTCTATGGGAGTGGATGGCTGAGGGCTGTTGAGAAAGGACAATGAGGAATGCTGTTTAGCTCTCATTTCTGGCCAAGGGACAGGGGACTGTGAAAGGAAGACATCCACTTACGCGCTGCGGTTAGACATGCAATTAGCGGAAGACGGTCAGACGTTTGTCTCTTTACTTCACCTGCTGCGAGCATTTCAAATAATTATGCAAAATGAGCACGACGCCGTTAAAATGTTTGTGCGCCAGCCGCTTCTCACCGGGGGAGGACTTTATGAAGGAGATTACAGCGAGGTGGCTGTGATGTCTGTTTGGGCCGCAGACCACTCAGGATTGCTTTACTCAAGTCAACAATCACGATAGCATGGTGAGCTTGAAGGCCAACATCAGCATGAAAACCCGATCGCAATGATAATGCTAATGAGTGGCACCTGATTGGTTCGATGTTTTTCAGTCACCACAAACAAAACAGTATTTTCTATAATGAACAATACAAAAAATAACACTTGGTTAGGGTGAGGAAAACATCCTGTCTTGATTGGCTTACAATACCTGTTTTGGTAACCACAACCACGGCCGGAGATGTTCCAACTTCTAATCAGAGTTCCATTGTCTTGAAGTCTCTTTAAAAATATCCATAGATGCCCATCTTAACTGTTGAAATCTTTTGGCCATCTATCCAGTGGTTACACACAAACACAGTCTTGAACTGTGGTCTCTAGCTGGGCAGCCTTCTCCCTTGAAAGGTGCTGTTTGTAAGAAAAGTTGATTTTTGAGTCTCATTCCCAACTCGTCATAGAACGAAGCTCTGGGTTTCTTAACACGTCAAAAAACGAAAACCTTCGGGTGGTGGCTGACCTGTCATACAATCCCAAAGCGTCAGTTTTTGGGAGTTGGGAATGAGACTTAAAACTCACCAACTCTTTACAAATAGGACCTTGAACTCCACCACCATCTCCTTCCGCCACCCAATATGGAAGCCAGGCCATAAACATGACATGTGAACGTGAAATGTATTGTAGAAATGTCAATATGATACGAAGTCCATGACAGAAACAAACGTAAAGGTATCAGTGGATATTTATCAACTCTGGCGACTGGGCATAGGCTGTATCGTACAGTGCAACAGAAGATATTTTCAGCTCCTGCCCTGTGCCTTCGAAATAAAGAAATAACACATGGACAGGTCAAATAATACAAAATAGGAGGTTTTAGACAGCTTCAGCGGACGGGGCTAAAACCAAAGCTGAAAAGGTTCTTTAATTGTCAACAGTTCCGTTTCATTTTCTAGCTATGCTGTCACACAAAACGTGTGTGTGTTTTCCAGAGACGGAGAAGCTTTCTGGATTACTGACTATCTGCTGGGTTACTCTCATCAGACACAGTGGCGCAGTTTGATGGGCTGTAGCATCTGCAGACAAACGTCACAGCAGAGGGAAGCTCAGATCTGATATCTCCAACAAGCAAAAAAAAGCTTTTGGGTTGTTTTCATTGCAAAACCAATCGGAAACATGAAGGCAAGGCATAGGCTGGTGTGTTATTGAGGTTTTGCACTTTATTAATTAGCTCCACTCAATACTTGGGTTACAATGAGACCAAATTTGGTTAATGACTGAACATTTTTAACAGGATTAATGACTTTATTTCAGTTTAACTGAATTCCAGCATCTAAAAAAAAAAAACAAAAAAAAAATTTCAGCTATAACTACTCTGGTTGTAACCTTGATAATTGGGTGTCTTTTAACCAACACATCACCGACCTTTTTGTCAAAGCCTTCCATTATTTAGGACTTTCAGCTGGTGAGCTTCGAGGAGTTTCACCCTGAAAAACAGGAACACGGCGCATAAAAGCTGCACAATGGAGTAGTCAGCGAGTGGGAGCGCTTATCTCCGCGCTCCGCGTTCATTGTCCGACTGAATCAGCTCTGATCTGTATCGCGAATTGCATACTGTAAATTCATCAGGGGATACGTGTAATTGCGTAATTGTCGCGAGGAAAACGGTAATGAGAGGTGGTGTGAAGACGGCCAGTGTTTCGTCAGTGTGATGGGATTAAAACCATTTATAGATCTGCCATGTCTTATCTGCCTGAAGGCTGTCGTGGTTTTTTTTGTTTTGTTTTAAACAGACGTATCATGGAGCAGCAGTGTCACAGAGCTGTTAGGTAATATGGACAAGTTGCAGCTTTTTACCGTTTATGCATTAGAGGTTTTTTGAGCAGGTGAGTTTTTATGGAAGTTGTTTTTTTTTTTTTTCACCTCCAGGCAAGACCGTTAATAGAATATGAGCCAAATAGACTGTAATGAGCCCTAATATGCATTCACTCCTTAAAGCTGTAGACAGGGGAAAGTATGACGTGCCGAGACAGTTTTTGATGCAGGACAAATATTTTCTGACTCGCCTCCCCCCCCTCCAAAACTTTACAGGCCATGAATTGATCACAGGTGACAGCGTGTCCTTCGAACGGTGACAGGTAGCTGGAAACCTCACGTCCTTGTGGCTTCAAATCTACCCGGCTATAAACAATCACACTTGGCAGCGGCGCCAGTCACCCTCTTCCCCTCATCTACCTCCACCGAGTTTGTCCTGTAACCTGTGCCAGCTGTCCAGAGGCAGATCAATGAGAGTTAAGACTTGGCATGCGCTCTCTCAATGTCTCCTCTAAGCTCAGATCAAAGGGGGTTTTATCAGGTCCAAATAGAGCGCGGGGCTCCACCACGCAGAGGCAAAGGATGGGACGACTAGGTAGCCAACAGCTCCCTTTGTCAGTGTCACATGGAGATGTACGGCCCTCCTGCAACTTATTTTCACTCATAAACACTGCAGCAAATGGAACCAAATCCCACCTGAAGCAGAAGCTTGTAAAATACTGTGAGGTACTGGCCAAACCCTATTACTTATCTTTATTAGGCTATTAAATACTTGGTTGGGGCTTGGTAAAAGTCACCGTCTTGGTAAAATATTGAAAAGGTCGTGCTTTTTCAATATTTAACCAAGACCTTGATCTTTACCTTACCCCATATTTTAACCGTTTTGGGCTGCCGAGACCTCACCATGAAAAAAGCAATTAATAAATCCAACGAAAATACCTTTTTTTCACAGCAGATATTCTGACCTGTCAAAATGAGAAAAGCACAGTAGTTACTAATAACATCAACAAAGGCTCTGCTCTGATTACGTGTCCCAGTAAGTCATGACAGTGTGACTCTAAGCCAGCATGAACAAAGCAGGTCCCCGAAACTGAGGCAGCTAAATGGAATTAAGCAATCATTAATTCTATTATAATTTATAATGAAACTCCTGCGCTTTCCCCACTTGGACATGTCAACATACCTATAGTGGATAAAAGGTCTACAGCTAATGTTTCTAATGAAGCTCTTTTTTTTAGGAGTCTGAATTGAAAGTTTTGTGGTGTTTTAAAAAAACTAAACAGATTTGTAGTGTTGATCTGGGTTAAAGCATTAACGACATCAGTCTGCATGAGGGTGATTAATCTCTACGCAGAAATGTTCTGGTTTCCATTTGTAGACTGAGAAGTGTCGACCATAGCAGGCTTTCCAAATGGAGAGCAAAAGAGGTGGAACGCATGGCCGAAATCTGCCAAACCCATTAGCCCAAATTAGGCTTTTGTGGATTAGTTTCCTAAAAATGTGTCTGCATTCATATACAGTTATCTGTTGACAGAGATGATTTCAGTGGAAAGTTGGGTAACACTTTACTATAAGGACAGAAAGTTTTGAGTAGTTACTTGGGAACAAATGAGAAACAAATTAGGATCTTCTCGTTCACTATTACTAAATGAGTAACTTCTAGTCCATGTTAGTGTAACTGATAATTAGTTAATGATTAATTGATTAAGAAAATAAGTGAGGGACAAATGAGGATGATCCTGATAATTGATTGATGTACTTCCCTAATAATTCGTAATGAGGGACTAAGTAGTAGTTAATGATGAGTTACTGGAGAACAGACTGGGAGATACTATATTAATGAATCATTAGGTAATGATTAGTTCATAATTATCTGTGAACCACTTTCTTCAGGAGTTGTTCCTGATTAACTTCTGACCAGCCATTGAACACCACAAAACAAATTACTTTTTTTTTATTACCAATTACGTAAATATAAGTTACTGCTTTTTTGTAGTGTTACATTATTCTGACCAATTACTAATAAGTCCCTTATTTCTTTACCATTATCTTCTGCAATCAATGACTCTTTTCTCACGTAAAGTGGTGCATCATACTAATGAATCATTACCATTTGGTTACATCCAGGCTTTATTAACTTTGTCCAAGATAAAGGTAGATATTTTAGAACAAATGTTAACCTCTCCTGTCATATTGTGATACACTATAAAATAGTATTGTTACCTAGAAAGTGGTTGAATGCTAATGTTAGCTGTTGTCTAACAGAAGCAAATGGGTAATCAAATATGTTGTTTTTTGTCAATCTGGAGCACAGCAGTACCACAACTGCGCGATTGCCCTGAGTGTGACGTGTGACAGCCACTGTGTTAATGTCGTCAATCACAAGTTAGATCCTTAGCTTGCTGCTAATTTGTCATTGGTTCATTATTGTAAAGTGTTAACAAGATTCACCCTTAACTCCAGCTCCATCCTCACGTCTCAATTTCCTAATCGTATTGTGAATTATAACCAATGGATGGATACGATGACCAGACTTGGGTTAACTGCCAAAATGCGGCAAGTGTGGCTGCTTATAATTATGTAAGCCTCCTAGGCAGGCGTCTTAGAAGCTCAGATAGGTCTTTTTTCCACAACAGATGTTTTGACTTGGCATAGTAGGAAAAGGCCCCCCAATGTTCGCTGTTGAGCCAGCATGCACAGTGCCAGCACCAGGAGACTGAAGCAGCTAAATGGAATTCAGCCATTCCTCATTACCTTAAGTACGCCTGTCCCTTCCCTACTCCCATGTCAAAATGTCTCCCATGTAAAAGTCCAATATTGTGCCAAAGTTGAGGAATGTGCAGATTTGTATCCCCAAATCTCCTCAGCTCAACTGACTCTCCTGTTTCACATTTACATTGCTAGCATTACATTAGCCTGTACTAAATCAAATTCACTGGGAGACTAAGATGTCCATGAATATTAGCCGTGCGAGCTACTATGTCTTCAAGAGTTATGAGACATATGAGGTTTTTATGGCCGCTCGTAGAGGAGTCTTGAATCTTGCAGGTTTTACAGTAGCGAGAGCGATCAAAAGTCACCGTCACACCAATTGAGCTGCTGATTGCTTCATTTAAATGATTAAAACTGGTGCAAATTCCTGGCACCTTCCGGCTCCCCTGTCAGAAGACATAGAGGAAGACGCCTCAAATCGCCCCAGAGGCAGGAGAAAACAAATTGGATGTAATATTCATGTGTGTATTTACCAATAATGACCGCACCGCAAACGTAACAGCGTTTTCTGGCTTCTCGAGCACAAATCCTGAAATGTTCCCAGGCCCCTGCGCCTCTCTGTCTGTTAAGGCGATCAAACACAAAGGTACGAGGTATTCCGGTGGTACACAATCAAACACGTTTTTCGAATGAAAGGAGACTTAACAACAAGGAGGGATCCACGCGAGTATATCCTACAGTGTTTTAAGGATAAATCAGACGTCAAAATTAATCTTTAGTTCTTTATTGTTTTGAAAGTCGGTGCAGTCAGTGTGTGGAAAAGGAACCATGTAAGGAATTGCTAAGGAGTTCTGTGGCCTTTTCAGACAGACTGAAGTGATTAACACCATCCTCCCTACTGCCTTTCAAAAGCAGCTTTCTCTCCCTCTCTCTTCCTCGGTCTCTCTCTGTACTCCAGCCTCTCTATACTGCCAAGCCAGCGCCTGGCAGGCTCCTCTGCTCGCGGCGCATTAGGATGCAAAGCGCTCCATGTCGAGGGAGAAGGGGAGACTAACAAAAGCGCTTTAGTGTTGCAAAAACAAGCCCATCGGTGCATGCCCGTGAAAAGATCTGTACGTCTGCTCTGACTCCCTCTAACTCCCTGCAGCTCTTCTGCATCACTCCACCACCCCTCCGAAAAAAAGAGAAGCTCTCCAGAGAGCCACATCCATTTCTAGTCGTTCTCATTCCTTCTTTCCTGTCTTCTCTTTCCCTTCCCTTCCCCTCCCCTTCCCAATGCGGCAGGTCCAAATTGCTTTGCTGGAACAACGATCATCCCAGCCGGAATTGAAGTAAAGGTGGACGACTGCACCATCTGCCGCTGCCACAACGGAGACTGGTGGAAGCCGGCGCAGTGCTTGCGGCGGGAGTGCCTCAACGGCCAGTCGTTGTCATAGAGAGACTCCGCCGGGGATGGTGGAAAAGCTCAGGCAAGGCCCTGCCTACTGCACCATTTTGTATGATTGACAGGGCAGGAGCACAATTCCTAAGCAACCTGAGACAGCATAGCATCGATGAGATGCTCCTCACAAGCTTCACACAAATAGAAATTTAGCCACTGGGAAGAAGACGGAACTTGTCTCACGGCTGTTTCCACCCTACAGTTTTAATCGTCCTATATATTTTCAGAAGTTGACTTGCTTGACTCGCTGCTCTCAACACGGAAACGTTTCTAAGCTCCTCGGACTCTTTCCTAGCCCATCGGCAATGTTGAATTGCTCACGTTGATTTCTGTCTGTGTGTCATCTCGCTTGTTGTACCCGTCTGTCACAGTCACGCAGGTGTTGTAAAAATTCCAAAAGCAGGAAAAAAACAAAACCGTAAGCACACTTAACAACGCTTATTTTTTTTTGTCAATGCGGGGGATCAACACCGGTGAAAGCACCGCAGAGGTGTGTGTGTGTGTGTGTGTGTGCGCTTGAGTTCCACGGCTTCACTCCAAGAGCTTGTTTACAAGATGCACATCACAACGTAAATGTTTGTGTCTTCATAAGACTTTAAGACTTTTTACAGCTATGGCAGGAACTCACCTCTAACACTTAGACAATGCTACTGTCAATTTTATAAACTGCTCTAAAAAAAAAAAAAAACCCAGAACGCTGAGTTTATTCATCGACATACCGTGGGGTTTTTGAGTCGTGTGTCTCTATAGTAGCAGCGCAGGCAGGGCAAGTTCTGCAGAATAAGCTGGAAGGCAGGAAAAAAAAAAAGTGGTCGCCGGCAACCGCGAGGAGGAAAAATTCTGCAATACTGCATCAAACAAACGACTTCGGGCAGCCCCCTTTTCCCGGCTTTAATTGTAGTTATTGTTTCCTCTCGGAGGTCCATATCCTCCAAAATATTCCCACTAACTAACTCCTTGAACTTGTTATCAAAGCAATTAGCGAGCCAAGAGCAGCCTGCTTTAATTTCCCTTAATCAAGGAGTATTCTGTGATAAATCATCCAGCTGGGTGCTTGGCGCTGCATGCTGGGAACACTCTACGAGAAGCGGCAGACAAAAGGGGGGGAATCTGCATATGTCTGAATGCTTTTCCTCGCGCGCACATTGTCCATGTGAGCATTCACACGAGCACGCCACTCATCCCGCAATCTCGTAGCCGCGGTTTTGTTGATCTGCACCCACCCAGGCACTTAAACCCGTAAGGCTTGTTAGGATACAAAGCCGTTACGTTATCCCACCAGCTATAGATTGCGTAATAAATTCCAAGTCCCTCCCCTCCCTGTTATGTTAGAATAGCTCCTGCGGTGTGGCGGCTATAACACGGAGACAGGCTAATATATATTGCCGTGATATTTTCCCAGAGCGGAGTGATCCTCAAGTGGTCCAATCGGAAAGGGGGGGAAAAAAAGCAGCCAACCAGACCCCAAAACACGATATTTTTTGAGATGATAAATACTAGTCATTAATTCAAAGGTGAATTCCAGTAAGCTCACGCCATTCATCACCAGATTCTTTTCCATTTCCAGAAAATCCGTTCCCGTTAACCTTTTAGACCCTATTCCTGGGCGGTGATGGATGGGCTGCTTAATAGCAGCTCCCAGCACTCTGTAATGAGACAGAAATGAACATAGGATAAAGACCAATGACTAAAAAGAGGCAGATTACCTTAAAAAGGCACTAAAACTCGTTTTGTTGGAAGAATATCACAGTCTGCAAAGTCCGCCACGCCATCTCAAGCTGCGGCATGTGGGTGACGAAACCAATCACCGGATTGAAAGAGTGTGGGTGGAGTTCAATCTTAGGTGCAACAATGGAGTTTGGGTCATTTTCATCATTAAGCTGCAGTGATTTAGTGTCTTTCAGTGTGAAGAGACAGACCTCATCTATCTGGCTTGAGGTCTGCAGACTCATAAAACAAAACTGACATCTGCGGTTTATCGGTTACAGCCTCAGCGCCGCAGACAGTTTGAGGATTAATAAAAGGAGCGTCATTCGTCTTAATTACTTTAAATGCCAAATAATTACTCAGCCTATAGTACATGTCTCCAGAAATATATCGGAATTACTTTACTGGGTAGCAACAGAGAGAGACAGAAGTGAGTGTGTCAGCTGACAGGGACACCGCCGATGCCTTGTTGCTACTCTTCCAGATACGATTCACACTGCATGGCCTTTCGGCTTCATACGGTATGAATAGCTGCTTTAAGTGCTTCTTTGTTCGCACTGGTCGGTGCAATGGTTTACTGTTACGGATCACCAAAAAAAAAAAGCTAGCTGTTGAGTTACCCATTACACATTCCAGGAGAGTGAATCAACGAGAGTACGAGAGCAAGGATGAAAATCCCAGCACGCCGTTTTTTGTTTTGTTTTTTTTGTTTTCGATAGAGCGAAGGAGGCAGCAGAAATGGCAGATAGCAGGTAATCCTGACGACAATGACTGACTTTGTTTACGTGCACACACTACTCTGATTCTTGCCCATATTTCCGAAAAAAGACAATGATCCAATTTTCACATTTCTCCTTTAAACACGCAGTCATGATGTTTAAAGGAGACACATTACGCTCACTTTCAGGTTCAAACTTTTATTTTGGGTCACTGCTGGAATAGGCTTACATGCTTTAGTGCAGACTTTGACCTTTTCAAAATCTTTTACACGCACAGGAACCTAAAATGTATAAAACACTGAAGTAAAGGGACAACATGGGGAGGCATAATTTGCCTCCTTTAAAAGTAGATGTTTCTTCTTCTTGCCAGAAATGTGGGTTGTTCATCAACCCAGTTGGCAGAGTAAATGTGGGCGATTTTTGTTTTCTGCACACCATGGATTTGTTGAAACTTTACATTTCTTCCTTCACAATGCGAGCCACAGTCCAGCAGCATTGCACAACTTCGACAAACGTTCTACAGGATAACATAGGCAACCGAGAGAGACGGGGAAAGTCTCATTTTTCAAGTCACGTCACGCGAATATTACCTGTAAGCTGCTACAAAATGTTACATAGAGCCCCTTTTAAAATATTCAGTGGTGTCGTAGTCGTGTGTATATATATATATATATATATATATATATATATATATATACGGGATATGCTGTATCAACCCATATCAAATTAGGAATGTTGTCCTATTTGGAATAATGGTGGAGCGTTGGTGTGCATCTAAACATAGTCACATTGCAACTTGTTTCAGTGTTTTGTTATGTTGTGTCCTTCCATGCTTCTGAGGTGCAAAAACTGAACTAAAACCAAGCTAAACTCAACCGGGGCGTCGTGGCTGCCATCATTAACTGTATGTTAAGATAGGACCGCGGAGAGCGGAGCGGCTGTCAACGGAAAAAGTCCAAAACTTAAGGGTCAAGTTCATAAAACCTGAGCTGCGATCCGAGCCGCTAAAAAGGTAGAGGGGGGGGGGAAACAGAGATACGAAATCAAATAAGCAAAATCGTACATTCAGTGCGGGTCGTACAGTTAAAAGCGCCGCAGCAAACGAGATGCAGGCATGCAGCAGGACTACCGGTGCGCACGTCGCTCTGCACTGTTTAAGTAGGTTGACTTCTCAAACAGATTTCATGAACGCTACCATTAGTTGAACAGGAGGAGTTTGGGCACATGTGGATTCACATGCGGTATAATTCCCCGTGTGGGTCATTTGAAAGAATAGGCCGCATTTAAACGCCATAATGGAAACGGAGAGAGACAGGGAGGGAGGGAGGGAAGGAGGGAGACCCTGCCTGGGCAAACAAACATTTCTCCTTGCAAACACGTGAAGCCACACAGTTTCAAGGACAGATCAGATCAGCCTGTCTTTGTTCATTTTCCGCCAAGACACTCAAGTCTTTATGTCTGTTCGAGAATGTCTGTTCAGACGACCCCATCTGTCCTCCCCGTCGTCCACACTTCAGGCTTGTACATGGGCATTTTTTGTAAAGGCAAACCATTCGCTCTTTCCATGAGACACCGACTTACTGTAGCTGGAAACTATGGAAGATTGTTTTATGTTTTGTTTTTGGTTTTTTTTTGTTTTTTTGTCCCTTACGATTTTTTTTCAGCAACAAAACTGTTAAATGAAGTGTGCCTGAAAAACCTACACAGAGTACTATCTGGGATACGAAGAGAGAAACACTGTTATTATACAATCAATTGTATTAGTTTTCTGGGGCACCAAGAGCTGTTTCGTGACAGACTCAAATGCGGAATCATTTCTTTGACTATGAAATTTGAAACGTGTGCTTGAAAAGCAAGAGCATCTTTGATTGTATACGACCACATGCTCGCACAGGATCACCCTACTAAGCTGTACAAGAGACAAAAAGGGTCCAAATTTTTTAAAAAGTTAAAAAAACAGCCCTTGGTGTTCCCCATGTTGTTCATATGTAAATATCTTCAAACGTATAAAGTGTATTCTGAAATCTGAGGTGGAGTAAAAAAAAAAAAAAGAAAAAAAGAAAAAAGACATCAGAAATATGAAAATGTGTATCATTCATCGAGACAAAACCTATTTTGTTAAATAGACTTGAAAAGAAGTGTTATTCGGCAAAAAGTGAGTGTGGATTTCTTTTCTTTTTTGGGGGGGTTTGTTGACGTTTCATGATAAGATTTTTCTTAAAGGGACAGTTCAGCTAAAATCAAGGTATAGGTAGATATATATATATGTATATATATATACCTAAAAAAGGGGTTTACATTAACCTCATTATGCTTAATAGGTGCTTGTGACTCCATGACAATAATATCGTGTTTTGGTACATTTATGAAATTATACAGATAATAATGAAATACTTTATTGGAGCACTGCTTTAACCAACAAAATACGAAACTGAACAACTTTAAAGTGAAGAAAATGCTACTATGTGTGGGCCTACTTCTGAAACAGTCTAGCAACACAGAACTACAGTGAACGCAGGGCCTACCTGAGTCCTCTCCGTGTGTGTGTGAAAATGATTACATTAAAAGCAGCCTACTTTGGTAATAAATAAAACTTGTAATGACAGCCTCACTTTAAAAACAGCAAAAGTAAACTATTTTTAAAAAAAAAGAATAGGCGTAGGCTGGTTTAAATTTAATTTGGCCTGTAGTTCATTTCTGTTTGAATTAATCATCCTTTTCAACGCACAATAACCAGCCCTCGAGCCTAATCATACCACACAACGATATCAGTTCAGGGTCGTTCACTTCACTGACAAAATCATAATTTGCTAGGGCAGATATTGTTCTGTGTGTATGCTACGTATTTTTTAATCAGAGTGTCACGATCGCTTCAGGCCTGCATCAACGATGATGTCAAAAAGTAACCGTTGATGCCACGAGGCTCCGGAGCAGCAAGTTGCTGACCCCCGATCCAGGCCGTCTTACGGACGAGGGGCTCATGCTCGCGATAACACTGGATATAAACATTATTGGTGTGGCTTCTCGTCCATGATTAGATGCAAGTTTCCTTTAGCACGGTGACACAGATGACGTGTTGTTGCTCATAAGAAAGAAATTGGGTCCTACATTAAACGGCTCATAATACAGTCTGTGGATTATCTTGAGTAGCCGGGTCATAATCGTTGCTGTTTTTCGAATGTATTATTGTTATTTTTGGGCGCTTTGAGCCCCAGAAGGCGGGTGCCATCTACTTCCATAATGTTCAACAGAAGGCAGACGTCGCCACGGCTGATATCTCCTCAACTCGCCGACTCGCACCAAATCAATCGAGACGGATGAACTACAGCACTACATGTAAGTGGGAAAATATGAATTTTGGGGTGGACTGTCCCTTTAAGAATGGAATGAAAATGCACCATTGTGATCTGCTGAAAAACGTGAAATTCCCCACTGCGGAAAGCACAGCTGTTCCTGCCACCTGAATGTACGCCGGGTGCAGCGTGTGTGCTGAAATTCAATTGAACCCCCGGGGGGAGGCTGCGGGACGAATCCTCCTTGAATTTAGCCACAAGTTCTACAAACCGTACAAGAAACAAACAAACAACACACGGTGTGAAACTTAACAGCTGACTCAGGACGCGGCGAAAACACCAGGTAACCTATTCTATAAACAGAACATAGAAAAAAATAACAGAATAAAAAAACACATGTACAGTATTTTCCTCGCTCTCTCGGCTGTGTGGGAGAGAAAAACATGCAGATACCAGTGCTTAATGGTTTTGTAATGCTCAGTCAGTTCAAGGGCATTACTCACCGGTTCATTCCCCCATTCTACTTCATTACAACTCGGCCCGGGCTTCTATCTCGTCCACACTACTAATTGCCTTCTCCCACCTCCCAACGTGGACGAGAAAAGGGAAGCAATTTTATGCAGCACATAGCAATCAATAGCAATTAGGTGCATCCCTGACTAATCCCATTGAAAATGGCGTCTTGGGAGATGGCCAGCAGAAGACCTCTTAAAGCAGACACACCTTCGGCCCCCGGAGACACACACGCGCACACACACACACACACAACCACAATGTGGACACAATAGGTGGACACAGCAAGTGCCGGCGGCGTGATGGAACAATTAATTGCTTTGTTTTTCCTGTTCTACACTTTCTATTGAATCTTCATCGATTGTTTTCAGGGACCCACTCGCTCCATTTATATCCAACAGGCATTTTCAATTAGATAATTAGATAATTATCTCCTTCCTGGTATAAAAAACTATGCAGATTTTGGAACGCGATTCCACTCTGAAACCACTCAAAACAAAAACGCCAGATGAACGAGAGATGGGTGCAGCTGATGAAATTGCATTAATGTGTCGATCGGGTGGAGAAGAGGTGGAAGAGCGAAGGAACTGTGCTGGAGTGCTGAGGTGAAGAGGGAGCAACGTGTCAGCGGATCCACTTTTCCGACCTTCACCTATGGTCAAGAGCTCTGGGTAATGGCTTAAGGAATCAGAATATCCATCGGTGTGCTCCACAGGGTGTCCAGGCTTAGGTGGATCTCAAAGACGAGAGGTGTCTGGGCTAACAAACTGGGAACTAGGAAGATAAGCAGAAAACGGATGATGATGTTCTCTAACCTTCATCTCCACCATGTTTCAATAGCATGAGATTTTCTGAACCATGAATATACATTTTTTTATTAATTACTGTCATGTTGGATTACACGACCGGTTCTCAAATTTCTTGGGTTTAAGATGATGAAATGTTGTTATAGAGAGGGGAGGAGACTTATTATTTTACTAATGGGATAATGGTGCAGTTTCAGACAGCCTCTCAAAGAAGACTGCGTCACTTGGTTGTTCACAGCAGGAGTAAAAGAAATGGTTAAAACCAAGAAGTTCAAACCTGTCGCATGGTCAGTGTGGGAAAGATCCACAAACAGACCGTATTCACACAGCACCCAGGATGCACTCAAACGGTACAGTCAGCAAGAAAGTTGTGGAATTCTAATGTCAGCAAACAAGTCATCAAATATGTTGTTGAAATGTGGCTGATCATGCCACCAGATTTTGTACTATCCATCATCTTTTCAGCTGTTGATCAGTTGGTCAGGTGACCTTTTTTGTACAACTTGCAACCTGGAAGCAGCAGCATTACATTATTCCAGCATTCAAGTTTCCCACCCTGATCGTGATATTAGAGGAAAAGCGTGACTGAGGTCTGGCCAGTCTAATGTCATAAGATGTTGGTGGGGGGAGCACTTCTGAAGAAGCATACTAGCAAGTTAAGCAGGTAAAATAATGTTGTTTTTTTCCAAACTCTTAGAAAAAAGTTAATACTTTACCATTCTGATGGTTTTCGGGGCAGTGAACACGCCACACTTGTCACCGAGGCGCCGTTCAGAAGTTACAGATCTTCGAAAACCCAACTTCCGGTTTGGACCACTTCTGGTTCTCTGAATAATTGGAAATTGACTAAAAACCCTCCAAATACCATTGAACCAAAGTGTCAGGTGCTTGACTTTATTTATTTTTGATTGACTTCAGTTTTCTGCCTCTAACCTGAGTCTAACCGTAGATCAAACTACATGATCCAAAAAAGTATCAATCAATCAATCTACCAATCAACTCCAAATGCCCCGAAACATGCTCCTCAACACTTTCTGGTGGAACAATTTTGGCCATGTAACTTAAAAATCACCTCTGATCCATCCCATTCACTTTGCATCGGTACACGTTTTGACGAGTAACTCCTCAATGGAGTATAAAAATAAAAATTCTCACTCCCCCAAATTCTTCAGTTTTTCTCTTTTTTCTTGTCCCAGCCACTCAGGTTTCTGTCTCAGGCTCTTGAAGGGGCTGATTGGGAAACACTGGTTTATACTGTGCAGCATATGCAGGAGACATCATTACACTCTTAGCACAAAAAATACAGTAACAACAAATTGTGCAGAGGAGGGAAACACATAATTGTTTATTACCATTTAAGTGATTTGTGACTATTTCATCACTGCATTATCAAAAACACAAACAACACATAATGACCATGCTTAAGTAAAAGTGATGTCTCAGTGCAAAATGATTATAAAATGTATGAAAAAAACTGTTCAGACCAATGCCTGAGGGTCTGGCACAGGGAGAAGGCAGAACGCTGCGATGCAGTCGATGACCCAGCTGGAGGGAGCGGACCACACTTTGCCCCGTCTCACTACTGCCGGCTTGTGCGGGCCCTGTGGGTCAAAGATGATGTACTGGGTGCAAAGCGCCTGGTCGGAGCCTGGCAGCGCGTGGTAAGCGGCCGCACTGAGGGTTTGTGTCACATCGCTGTCGGGCTTGGGCTGCCGGCTAAGGAACTGACCTCCTCCCTCCCGCAGCAGCTTGGTGAGCTCGTCTTTTGAGGGTGCCTTGAAGGAGCCGAGGAGGAAGAAGAAACAGCCGTCGAAGAGTGGAGGGAGCTACAAAAAGAATGAAAAAAATATATAATTTGAGCATTAGAGAGAATTTCCAAACACTTTCTTGTGCATCAAAAGCCAGGTCCCGAAAAGATCTGTTACCCATCATCCCCTTCCCTTAAAACATGTCAGTTCGCGCCGGCATCGGAAGAAAGCCTCCCCGTGAGAACAGTGGCAAAGGATTAAAGTCTCCTCTTTTGTTTATGATGAAGTTAAACAGCGACTAATTTCATCGCCACTAAATCTAGGCTCTCCTATTACCAAGTGTCTGTGTGGATGCTTTGTATTTACTTCTTTGCTGCAGAGCCAGGAGACATTTTTTATCAGCAGCGTTCTCCAGACAGACTCTGCTGCTTTAAACAGCAATGCTAAGTGGTTTGGTGATTAGGCCACTGGAGACTGTTCTTTGCACAGCATCAATGAACTCAACTGTTTTGGGGTGTTAACTGGCTCTCTCGAGAGTTTCTAGTAAGAGTTCCTTGTGTGGTCACACTCTAGTTTGATTTCACTTTTATTCGTTTACATGTGTGTCCTAAATTTTATTCATTTTTCCTACCATGGACATTGTGTTCTGTAAACAAGAGGGAAGAAAACAGATGAAACCAACAATGGGGACGTCTTAAATCTACAGTCTATAATCATGTCCCATGTGAGCGAGCATCTCGAAGCGCTAACACCTTTCAAGAAATATAAAAAGGTAATCTCTGACAACATATTGTATAAACAATGCCTGAAAGTAGTATTCTACTATAATAGCAATATCTACACATAAAGCTGGCATCGAGGCAAAAACGCACCTTAACATTGACATTGACTTGGACCAAATTCCTACCGATTTATCAAAACCGCGTAGGCATTCACCCCCTTCAGAGGCAGCTTTAGCAGGAGGCAAAGCCTTGTGTATGTGTGCATGTGTAATAAGTCTGTATTGGCTTTGTCATCTCGATGACGCCGTGTGTCCCCATTCTTCTTCACCTCTGTCAGGTTTCATGGCGCCTGGGCCAGTGAGCCACAATTTTCTAGTCCGGCTACAAATTCTCGTTGGGACCGAGGTCGAGACTCTGCCTCAGCCTCAGCAGGACATTAATGTTGTCGTTTTGGAGCCTGTCCTGAGTAGCTGTGGCTTTGTTTGGAGTAGGTGTCTTCCCGGAAGACAAATCCTCTCCCAAATCATCACAGTTCTCTTGCGGACTGCAGCGACTTCGCTGCATTCATTATACACTCTGCCCTCACAAACCTTACAGGGGCCGGCTGCAATGAAGCATCCCGATGGCGGGATCCTGCTAACACCAGGATTCGAGTTGGTGATGGTGCATTTCTGCTGATGTATGATGTTATAGCCTTAGATAGTGTCGAATACACTGCCTTCCCTACCTAATTTGGTACGTCTGTTTGTTTTTCTGTACGCATGTGTCAATCTGAAACGGATGGCTGCACAATCAAAGATATATGTGCAACATAGCAAAGGGGTTAATACTATTTACATTCCTATCATTTAATTCTCTAGTTTGTAGAGATTTCAACTTTTTGTTTTCTCTCAAAAACAGCAATTACACTGTGATACACAGTTTTGAAAACAACAAACACGAAAAAAGTCAGAGTACTTTTAGCCGTGCTCCATGCTGCTGAACAATCACCATGAGTCACTGCCTGGAAAAACACATTTCTCCCAAGGACAGTGTGTCTAGACAATCTATACTCGTCTATTTCATCTGTTTGTTTGTATGCTTCTCATTTACCAAGCTGCATCTGTTGATGCGACTGCGCTGGGGGCCCTCTCCCGCTTCGTGCTCCGTTTCGGGCATCCACTCGCCCGCCTGCAGACATGCCTCCACCCCTGGCATCAAAAAGAGAGAGGGAGAGAGAGAAGGGGGGGGGAATTAAAGGCTACAGCTAATTATGTTGACTTGAAAGAGTGTGACAAGGCAAGGATGACAAAGCTCGTGTCTGTTTTATCACGACAAGTTGGAAAATTTCAAGTATTGGCAAAGCTGCCGCTGTTGACAGAGAAAGATGCCCACAGCGTGATGGAGTTAATGATGCAACCCTCGTTTTAAGTATCTCGAGCTTAAGCAGAACTCGAGCATCATCTCTTCTCTCCATGTCCCTTGAGGTTTCAGAGTCAAATTGTGACTGCGTGACAGCCAGCATCCCGGCGTTCTTTTGAGTTGGAAGAGAATCTTTTTTGTTCTACATCTTTTAAGAAAAGCATCTCAAAAGCGAGAAAAGTTTTAGCAAAAAGTATAGGCAGATACAGAGGGGGAGAAAGTCATATTTTAATGACCCCTCACTGTCACAGATAAAAAAAAAAAAGAAAATGCTTCTCAAAACGATTCAGATCAGAGAGCCACTGTTCTCCGTAAGTGTTTTATTACTGAATATCATAGAATGGGAGTATATTAAGAAAAAAATCCATCATATTGAAACTAGTTTTGGTTGAATACGCTGCAGCTTGTTAAAAATTGAGTATAAAAGATATCAGACAGACCTGAGACCTGAATAACTATTTTGATTGTGACACTTCCAAACGCATAGACACAAACAGTCCCACACACCTGCAAAGGAGCTATATTCCTGATTTAATTCACCTTCACGTGCATTTCCACACAGTTGCTTCCAGCTGCGAGATACGGTGACATGAACACATTAGGGTAAATGTGTGTGAGTCTACACCTTGTCACAACAAACACAGCAAATTCCACACATACAGTACGTGTACACACACACACACAGTCTCCTGAACATGTGGTACAATGTAATTACATTTCTTCATCCGCCTTAATTACAGCTGTCACTTACATGGACCCTGCCAGAGACTTGGGCAGAGGAGAGGGGAGATACTGGGGTTAATCGCTCCGGACGATGGCGCTTAGAGCTGATGAGTCATTAGCATATTCGCTAATTACATTCACAAAGGCTGAATGCAGAAAACATCTCAAACTCCTTCCTTCCTGAGTCAGTGAATGAGTGAACAGCCAGATGAACCCACTTTCCTGATTAACCATGAGACCAACTGCAACTGCGCCGTCATTATGAGGACAGTCGCTCATTCTTAATCGACTGTCAGCATTCTAAAAACTATCCGCTGTCATGCTACAAGAAAAAAATAATGTATAATGTATTCTGGTGTGCGCAGGTGGCACGGAAAGCAAAACATCGGCCTGCAGTTGAGTGCCGGGGTTCAATCCCTGATAGCGATGCCTCCGGCAGGACCAAGTGTCCAGCTGGGGGCAGCTGCCTGAGTGGAGCTCGTTGCTAGAAGCCGCAGAAAGCATTTAGAACCTTCTGTGTGTGGCGAAGAAGGCACGTGGGGGCACACACATGCCTTTCTCAGCCAACAGTGGGAGTAACAGAGACAAGCATGATGAGATATTAGCCAAAACAAATTGGGAAATAATGAGAAAAATACATTAACAGGAACGTTTTGGGAAATGTGCTTTTTGTTTTCTTTCTTTCAGAGAGTGAAATGAGAGGATCAGTCTCTCACAGGAAACAGTCTGCCTGGCTCTGTCTAAAGTGAATAAAATATGTATGTATACATACAATGTATACGTTGCTTTCACAATGTGTCTTGTTTGTTTGACCCACATAAAAACAGAAATGTAAAAAAAAACATCCATCAGTGCAGAACTTCTGTGCAGCATCTCCAGATATAGAACAGGGTTGCCAGATAAATGGCAAGCACAAGTTTTGGTTTCTAAATAAAAACCTGGTAACTACAGAACTCAGGTCCTCCTGAAGCCACAAACTGTCGTCTAATACAATTTTTTTTATATGCAGGTTACACAAATGAGATACAACATGTTAATTAGTGAGCTCGAGATTGTTTTTCCCTCGTCTTCAGCCAAGCTAGGATGGGGGGTGGGTGTCTACTGGATCACAATCATGATCCAAGATCTAAAGTGCAATCTTTCTGGTCAATATTGATATCCCCTGTAGACTCTGGCCACATTTATAATAGCCTTTAAATGTATCCATTAAAACACAATATTACTTTAAAGATAGTTCTTTATTGGCACAAGCTTCTCATCCACCATGATGCCAGCCATAACTCCAGCTGCATTATTTAAAATACATCATTCATCAAGGAAGCTCCACGTGAAGTCATTTGTCCAGCATAGCTATCTAGTTGGCAACTCCACTCTATTGGTTTATTCACAGGGACAAGAGTTTCTAGTCATCAAAGTAATGTGAAGTATGGAAACAAATGCAAGTGTACAAACTTGCCTGAAGAGTAGACCGCGGATGCCTTCAAGACCGATTCTGATTTTCAGTGGTCACATCAGGCATCCCTACAAGGCTTCAGGCTAACTTTTTCCACTGCTAGTACAGGTGCTCCGTTTAAAAAATATCAACAGAATGTGAAGAAATAAATGTGTTGGCGTTTAGTCAGAAATCTATGTACTGTGTTGAAGAGATATCTACTCGAGTTATTGTGCTAGCCAGCTAGCGCTGGGCCTGAAAACCTCTTTGAAATTCTAATTAGTTTTTGGGAGTGCAAAATGATGAACTGTTTGTTTAAGTGATGTACAGATGATCTGTAACAATCATTTAATCTTTGATGAAAGCTTACTGAAGACCTCGATCGGAGCTCCCCATTAGGCGGGATAACATTTTCATTATGGGTTTTAAACAAAACATAGAAGCTGCTTCTCCAAGGAGGAAAAATATGTGGCAACAAACCATAAGATCAATAAAGAGGTATAAGCTCAGGTAATGGTATACAAAGGCGGGTGACACAGTTAACTCGGCTGCTTGTGTGTGGGTGCACACACAAAAAAACAAGGACAGAGACAGATAAGATGCCACAGTGATTGTCATGAGGGAGACAAGCTGTGTCAAGTGCTCAGCCTGCGTGGAGAAAAGAAGAGGGGAGGGGCTGAATACGGTCCAAACACACACAAAGTCTTATATAGTGACACAACCACACACATTCAAACTTGAAATGACTTACTGGCAGGCAGGCAGACACACACACACACACCCACACAGTGAGGAGATGCTACTGACGGATACACCAGTCAAGGGCACACCAAGGTGCCAGAAAACTCTTTGACAGCAAGTCTCTTTCTACTCCTCTCCCTAAAGAAGACTTCCTCTGAAAATCAGCTTGTTGACTTGGTTCAGGGATGCCAGGGAGACTGGCTGAGAATCGCTAAATTTCTGCTAAGTATTCATCTTGGTATAAATCGAACAGACGAAAGAGAGTTAGCCATCTTTTCATCGCTATTGATATTGAAGCCTTGAGACACAGCAATTCCCCCAGTCATCCGTGCGCTTCTATTTGGCTGTCAGACATGTAAGCAGGTGAGCACACACACACACACGTGCGCGCACGCACACACACACAGCAGGCAAAAACAATTTACCTGAAAATAACTGGATGCCAAATATTCTTTTCATGTTTCTCAGGATATTCTATGTTCTAGAAAATAAAGAGTAATGCATTTAGAAGTTTGAATTCCAACCACGGGGCCTGAACTCACTTGAAAGGGTGCAGAGAAGAGGAAGTGAAAGATCAAATGTACACGTCTCAGACAAGGAGGAATTAACACTGGAGCCTCAGAAGGATTTCATGGTACGTTTACCAAATTAAAAAAAGGTTGGAAAAAGTTTACGATGAAGTTCCAATGCTACACTTGAGCTAATACAAGTCCATCATAGCTTTTTCTAAGAGAAAGATGGCAGGTTCGATGTTCTTTGGAGTAATTTTATGGGTTTTGTGCTCCTCTTTTGATCCCAAAAAGCTTGTGCAGCACAATCCATTTGTTCTGCACTGTGGTTCCAAGAGTCCAATATTTACCTCCTACATTTTTTACTTGTATTATACCATGCCAAGAGTCACCTTACTGCAGTAAACATTACTCCCAATGCAGATAGAAATAGTCTTTTGGTTGCTGAATAGCTGAGCTGAATGCAAATGTGACCTTGTGGGAAGCACATAAACACGAAAACACAAATAAAAATAGACGTGGATAATATAAATATCAATAACAAAAGTAGTTCACTTAGATGGTTATTACAAAAGGTGAAGTTTCTGCATCACAAGCCATTCACATGCACTAATCTAAATCTAAGGTTACGGTCACACTGTTTCTCACCTGGCAGCCTGCAGGGATTCTGCTCCCAGGCAAGAAACAGTCTGCCATCAACAAAAGCACTTTCAAGGTACATTAAAGGCAAAATTTCAGGTTCTCAAAGCCTTTATCGCACATCTAACTTAATATGTATGTATATTGGTATGTATTATGTATTGGCTTCATATTAACTTTGGCTGTATGTTTTGGTCATGATTATTTAACCCTTGCTAATGTTAAACTCCAGGGGACAAACAAGTATGATGATAGTATTGTTTTGATTTTTGGTTCACTTCAAATGTGTATATGAATCACCAGTTTATAATCCGCCACTCACCCAATATCAGCAGCTAAGACTGTCATTCATTGTTCCTGATGGACTCTAACCTCTCTGTTCAAAGCCAGTATCCAGTAGATGATGAGGTAAATACTGGAGTTTTGGATCTATAGTAAAATTATTTGGATTTACACAACATGAATTGTATTGATCTTCTTTTGCGACAACAGCTACTGCTTTAACAAAGACCATTATTTCCTGCTTTGATTGTGTGGCCATATGCACTTCACTTGTGTTTTGATTAGCATTAAGATTATTAACATTTCAGGATATTTTGGATAAAATCTGCTTTAGTTTAACTACAGCGTTAGCAAGTAGCCCAGGTCCCAAGAGCAACATTATTTAACATGGCTCCCTAAAATAGCATCTACAGAGAAGTAACCAGTCGACGGCTCACACTATACTCACAGCTGAATTTGACAACCCAGCAGCCAGCAAGAAGACCCAGGAGGGTGGAGTAGGTGGTGGGCATGTGTCCTTCTGGCAGCACGACATGGCTCACTGGAGGAAGAAGAGACACACACACACACACACACACACACACACACACACACACACACACACACACACACACACACACACACACACACACACATTATAATTTTGTACAAATGAGTTGACCTGCACATACACAAATAGCTGCCACATGCTGCCGTCCGCTTTGCCGTGTCTTTCTCTCAAGACTGAGTGTCGAGCTAAGACTGAGACTTCTATTCTGTATCTCAATAGAAAAACATTAGGACACATCTTAACTTGTTTCCTGACATGTCTGGATTTGGTTGACATCCCTGGTGCTTGTACAAAGGCCTCAGGGCTGTTGAGGACAATGTCTGTGGAGGCAGAACTGAAAGCTAGGGCTTATGCCCAGACATGCATGCCACTGATTCTGCTGAAGTGTGAAGCCTCACTGCATGGAGACTTAACCAGACTGAGACTGCAAAGGTGCAAGGATCCCTGATGCACAATTTGTTATATATCGGATTCATTATTTTAAATTAAATGCTTCTTTTGGTGTACCAAAATGCTTATATTTTTGCAACAAATAAGGACAGCTCTGCTGAGGCCCAGCTCATGTGGACAAACAAAGTTCTTCCAGTTAAACTTAAGGACTTATGGAACGAGCAACATAAATGCCTTCAAAAGGTCATATTGATGACATCTTATCAAGACAAATATTTTTTTGTTTTTATTATATATCTACAGAGATTGTAGGAAGGTGCAGAATAAAAGTTAATCTTGTCCTTAAAAACATCATTATGATTGTGAATTAAGAATTTAAAATAATTTTGTGGGTTCCAGCTTCTAATAAGGTTTGTGAGCCAGTAGTATAAAGCATTTGGTATCACGTGGCATCTGTTTCGTCAGTGATCAAGAGTTTTAGGGACAAAAGAAAATGTAAAATTCTACAGTAAGTGTCACGCACACTGTTCTGCCCTAGTGTTAGCTAGCAGTGTTAGAAACATTAACAATTGCTTGCTAGCAATAGCAATGTTGACTGGTACAACAAATTGGAGGGAGTAGATGATTGGCACAAGAGTGGTGTTTTGTCCTGAATGCAATGGAAGGGGGGACATGGAATACCACATCTAGTGGCTCAATGTCATCACACTTTTAATATAAAAATATAAAAGATTATATATCAGAAAACAAATTTAAGAGCTTGATGAACATGATAGGCGTTTGGCAGACATAGTCTAATCATCTGAGTTTCATGAGTTGACATGCTGATGCTATCTAATTAGCACTTACACAAAGTCCAGCTGAGGATGACTTTGAGTTTGAAGGTATTTCATCAGAAAACAAAGTGCTGAATGTTGACTTGATCATGGAAAATGTAGCAAAGACATTACAATGCATTCATTCCAAAATTGATTGGTGATACCGATTCATCAGCCCTGACCCAACTGCAGCTAATAATCTGCAGATGTTCCTCACTTTGCCTCAGTGAACAGGTAAGTCTTTGTAAACATTTCATTGCACAAAACAGCTTGAGATAAGAACGCATTATTGAAGATTAATTAAAGTTTAAAAAGGAGCTTCTTGCCTTTTCATTCAACAAGTGAAAAGCGTTGACAAGTACAGAATGAACATAATTATATCTTCAAGTCAAAATTGTCCTACATTGCACATTGACCATGGATTTGTGTGGTTTTGTTGCCTTCAGTCAAAAGAAAAAATTCTCTGAAAGCTCCAACGTTCATCCCTCAGGTCAGAGTAGGCAGAGTTGTGAGGCACACTTTGTGTTTTTCATTAGTGCTTATTCATCACCCTGACAGCACCAAACATTTTATGAAGAAAATTACTTTTGCTCTCTGGTGTTCCTCCCAGCCATTCTGCAACAATGAAGGACCTGCTGTATCACAATTATGTATACAGCTCCAAAAGCACTTGTTAGTTACCGTTGATCTTTTGTGAGTGATAAGCACCTACTGTTGGAGTGCACAATGCAAAAAGACTGTGGATGGGAGTTACGCCTTGATGTCTTTGCTTTGTAATCAGATAAAAAATCCCATTTTTATGGTGGTAAAGGCACTTTATATAATCTTCCTAACAAACATAACGACAGGGGATGGAGTCTGCCTCAAGACTGCAGAGCCTTTGGGTGGTTGAGCCAGCATTTACCTATCTAATACATATTTCATGAACAGGGCATCCAAATGATGACTGATTACTGCTGATTACCTATCAGAGTGTATGACAGTGAGTAAACACATTAGTCGTGGTTCCAACGTACCAGCAATTGGCTGGTAGCTGCTGTTAATTTGCAGTGTTGCTGAGAGCCCACATATCTCAAACAACTACATTAAAAAGCAATCATACACAAACAGTATCCTATGAGGCTTTGACTGGAACATTGAGGACACATAAGCCCCCCTAAAGAGGTGTTTCTGCACCAAACATTACCTGAGCCAGAAAAGGTTTCAGTCATTGTCCCTCCCAGTAGCTCTCCCAGTTTGGCCAGGCTATGCTGTTCAAGCTGTGACAGCTTGCTGGCCAGAAACACCACCATTTCATCCTTTCTCACACAGTCGCTCACCTAACAGAGGACATAAGAACATGGTTTAGATATTTTTTTTTTATTAGCCATCTAGGGTTAAAAATTTCGGGGAAAGTAAGAAAATGAAAAAGGTTATTTGCATGCACATGTAGACATGTACCACGGAGAGACTGGCTGAGGGGCTGAGAGATGCATTAGCATTTTTGGTTCCTTCTGGGGCTTTCTGGAAAATCTCCTGCATCTCCAGACTCACTGCGTAATCTGCGGGCCGCTTTCCAAACAGATTACTGTGAAGAAGAAAATTCAAAAGATGAAGTGTGTCAGTGTCTCACAGTGTGCATCCATGTGTGTATTTATGCATTTGTGGTGGTGATCAAAGAGACCGTCAGACATGTTTAAATTGATGAACATAAATGTCTAATAGTGTAATAACTTCCATTAACTTATAATAAGACATCAAAGCTAAAACCTGGACTAATTTGCAGCATGATGTTATGCAGTTGCACAAATGTTGTACGTGGATTAGGTCTGATATGAGCCAAGTTTTTTCAAGTGGTCAGTGGTTTTTCAAATTCATGGATACAAGTGCTGAAAATACTGGCTTCGTGCTGTGTCAGTGAGTTTTGATGCAGAGACTTTGAAATATATTATAAGCCTTATTCTCATTTAAAATGCATTATATTAAGTAAGGCTTATGTAGCTCATGGCTCTGTAAAACACAGTGATAAAATACTATTACCATTACTAGTGATACAATAATATTGATCAATCATGCTTTAAAAGTCGTTTCCATTTCTGCTGAAACACAACAGTAAGTTGACACTAATTGT
>CAEMYA010000051.1:5698980-5734370 GCA_903131615.1 Diplodus sargus
ATATATATATATATATATCTGCGTTGAAATATTCAATTCTGCTTTTATTGAATCGGTTCAACAAGAAAAAACTGGTAAGAATCGTTAGGCAGTGCAGTTAGATTACAGGGGTTACCCTTAAATATCTTCTTAAATGTCATCTTAAATGCAAAGACTATTGTTTTGGACCCTCAACATCCGTTATATGTTGAGTTTCTGATGCTTTCATCAGGGCAGAGGTTCAGTCTCCCTGAGGGCAGCATGAACAGATACAGATTGTCTTTTATACCATCAGCTATTGGCTTTTTAAACAAAACAACAAACCTCCATGATCTAAGGCGACAGTGTTAGTGATGTGGAATTTGTCTTGTGTATGGGTTTGATGTATTATGCATTTGTGCTTGACTACTGTCTGCAAAGCAAATTGCCCCACGGGGAAATTAAAGTTTTACTCTCCTCGATCAGAAAAAGTAGACAGCAGCCTCCGGGTGGTTTATTTTAAAAATATATATTTTACTTTAGTGTCCCTTCAAAATTAATGCTGACTGAGACAGATAGAAAACTATTTATGTGCTAATGTCCAGAACGTCAACTCACACATAGCATTGCACCAGAAAAGGGGCAAAAATGTAAGTGTCTACCAGAATGCCACGTTTCCTTCACTGCTGAGTTGTCTGACCTTGGAGTAAATGTCAATTTCTTCCCATTGAAGACAAAAGCCAGATGTAACTGGGTACAGAAGATGAAACTGCTACCATCCTGCATTATCGTAGGTATACTGAACATACACATTTGTATGTGACTTGCAGGCAGCTGCATGAAACAAGACTGAGGTCACCTTGAGGAAAGAGGAAGAGGAGTAGAGAATGAAGAAATGCACAAAGAGGAGGAGGAGAGAAGGAGACAGAGAGAAGAACCAAGCCCAGCAGGTCGTCTCTAAAAGATTAGGCGTCAGCAAAGATAACACCTGGGGGACAATTAATAGGTCCACTGGTCCATAAAATATTTCATTTGGATTCATACCCCCAACCCCATACACACACAAATAACAAACAAAAATAAAATGTCCCTGACACTTATACATACACGCACACACACGCTGGTTTACGCAGTTGCACGTGAGATGAATATTTGAAGAAAAGTAAGGAAGCATGGAAAATTGTGCAGGAGGTGAAGTCGCAAACACTCCTACAAGCCTCTGCTTAAGAACACAAGTGGGAGGCATGTGGTGGCGGGTATAGTGGATCACCACTGTAACCATGAATCTTATTCTAACTGGGAAGGGGACTTTAGAGTTCAGTTCACACCTAACACTACCTTTCATGGCCTTTCTACACGAATAGACAACAGAACAGCATCAGAAAAGATACAAATATAGCCTATTGTTGGTCTGTACATTTCTCAGCAGAAGGTCTTTAAAGGATTCATATGTCTAATGATGGAAATACGTGGCAAGCAACTGATGAAGCAGTGTGTGAGGCCTGAATGCATTTTTAATCAAAAGCTTCATTAGTTACGATTCTTAAATAATCCACTCTCCATTTCTCCTGATGGTTGGATCTGCTTTGGCATCACAGCTTATTCTCTATGATATGGCCCAAGACACATGCAGCTCCACTGGAAAATGTAGCCAGATTGTGTATTATTCTGTAATTGTTATGTCTCAGATGCCAAACTGTGCAACATTTCGCATGATGCTCCTAAAAATAACCAATGAGATTAAACTTTACACCCTAATGGCGTTCATGTCAGAGATTAGAGGAAATTAGTTAATGGTATCATTCAAGCGACAGAAGAAAACATTGTTTCATCTTACTCAAGAGAGGGCTTGCTGATCAAATTCAACAATATGTCATGTAAAAATCCATTTAATCAAGTGATCATGGATGAAATGACTAAATCAGCAAATTAATTAAAACATTTTTATGTAGATAAATCATTTTTCCAAAAAAATACATCTACAGAGTTTATAGAAAGGTGCATAATTAATGTATCTCTGTTCCTGAAAAACATTATTATGACTTTGAATCAATAATTTTAAAATGTTTGTTGGGTGCAAAATGATTGTTTTGTTTATCTCTGTGTAAGAATTGTAACTTTTGGTTTCCAGCATCAAACCCGGTTTGTGAGCCAAAACTATAACTGTCTACGGACTATGTTGTATCTGTGTTTCATCAGCAATCAAGAGTTTTGGCCAGTAGTTTGCGTAAAAAATAAAGGAAAAATGGCCGATTTCTACAGTATACTGTGCTGCCTTAAAGTTAGCTAGCTAAAGTAAGCGACATTAGCACTGGCAACGTAAACTATAACAGAAAGGCAACCACTTGAGGGGGCAGATGATTCGAACAACAGCAGTTTTGGAGATGGAGATGAAATGCCACATTTAGTGTCTGAATGTTATCAACAACACCTTTAAATCAACTTGCTTTAATAAATATGACCGAACAAAACTTGCGTTGTTGGTATAGAAATGACGTCTTGATGAAGCACAAATTGCCAAGCGAATATGATCCTATATTGTTAAGACTTCAGTAATTTGCTATAAAAGTGTTAAAGTGTTAAAATCCATGTTTTGTTAATGTGGTTATATACATCTTATTTTGAGTGTTGTTATGATTTCTGCTAAACTGCCCTGTAAAATCGAAAAAAGGCTAAATACCAGGGATTGAAGCTGAATATTTAATTTGACAAAAAATATGTAGTGAATTTTGGCTACATCTACCTTTTTACAGTAAATTCTGACTTCTGGACTACATTGTTCTGTATATATTCGAAATGTTCAGATCACATTCAACTGAAACAATCATCTGCATCTACCACTGGAATATAATCCTGTAAATAGTAGAGAACCTATGATACAAGTGTAGCTTGATATTTACCTGCAACTGTGCAGAATAACCAGGCGCAGGCAGAATGAATAAACATGCATTTGAATGACACCATTATGAATGAAGCTTTAAACTATTCAGTAAAGCCCTATTCACACCATTTAAATGCCAATACAAATATTGTAAGGTTATATTACTGTCAGTAATAGCAATGCATTTCCAGCTGGTAAATGTATTTATCATTCATTGCCTGTTGTTACACCACACGTAGAGGTGATGTTAATTATGGTACGGACTCAGTGCTCTGGAATGAAGGTGGTCAGTAGGACCGGGGTCATTCACCATTCATTCTCATTTTCCCCATCTCATTAACACAAATTAATTTTCACACTGACATGACATGAAAAGTGACCAAGGTATGACAACAACATTTATATAAGACAATGGCAATAAGGTAATGTATACAAAATGTGTAGTACATGTGGAAAATACACAAAATACAAACATATTTCTTTAAGATTGTGAAAATAACATATGGTACAGCGGTACAACTTGCAGACCTCATCTCTGCTGTCCAAATGTGCTGCACTGGTAGATATTTATGCTCACAGGACAGGACTGAGACTTATAGTCAGGAGCCCTGCTGTGCATGATGTGTAGTTTCTCAGAAAATGCTTAAACCTGTTGTTTTGGAGATAAGAGGGAATGGTTGACTGTATTAAACATATTAGCATTCAAGAGTTCCCTTAGTATTTCTAATAAGCTACCCAGCAAGTTTAATACTTGAGCAGGACAGAAAGTGGACTCCGAGTCACTGATTTAGGGGACAAGGCCCAAACAATGAAAAGATGCAGTCCAATCATTCAAACCTAAAGTGCACACACACATACAGACACACATACAGGAAGGAACAATGAGAATCTCTGCAAAACCTGTGTTTCCAAACTCTGAGCCGTGTGCCAGTCAATCCATTAGGGATTGCTTTGGCAGATGTCTTGGTTCGCCTCTTGTGTGAGTATATATGTGTGTGTGTGTGTGTGTGTGTGTGTGTGTGGTAAGTGGCAAAACTTAGGCAAGGATCGCATTCATCTTGCAGCTTCCTGACAAACAAACAGTCCCAACTGCTGCCTCCTTTTTTGCAGACAAGTAACAAAGTAAATGCAAGATCTGACAATCATGGATGCAAGAACAAAAATCTAAATTAATGAAGCCAGGAGAAGACAGAGGATTATTGGTGTAAAATGATGCAAAGAGAGCGCTAACTGACCAGCATACGGACCCTGATCAACTCCTCTATTGATTGCAATGATTGGCCAGCATCTCCTCCCTCATTATGGACCTTGTGCTGCAGATCTACCCTGCCCCCACAGGCCAGTAATGCTGACACAGCATCCAGTGATTGACCAACAACTAATCAGCCTCAGTTGCTTTTTATATCCATATAACTATTAACTGCACTGCTGTTCTTGAGAATAAAGGGCTGAATGCCTGGTACAATAACTGGGAGCCAGGCACTTGACGTTTCATTAAAGGAAAAACAAGGACTGGTCCAGAATAAGAGGAGCACATCTATGATGTAATGCAATGAAATACAATAGACAGGCATTAATTATTGACTCACTTAAAATGTTCTGCTTCTGTTGAGGTTTCTACTTGAGTTGTCCAGCTCAGTTGAAAGGTGTTACTTTACTATAACATATATGGAGAAGCAGAAACACTTTAAAAACTTAACAATTGAATGTGAAATCTAAATTTATAGCACAACACTACAAACTAACTCACTGACTTTAAACTTTCACAAATTGTCTCATAGGTAGTATTTAATATAACATTGCTTTACTGGAAACAGGGGTTTTGTTTGTCTATCACGTTAAGTTCACACTAAAAGATTTGAGCTATGATCTTCCACACGCAGGCAGTTGGGCACCCAAAATCTCGGCCAGCATCATTCCTGTGTCACATTGCAAGTGTGTGATCTTATGTCACTTAGCCACAGTGACTGCAAAACTCCCGATTACAAGACAGAAAGTTGTGTAGTGTGGCCAACACATTACTCATGGAAGTATAAAGCCTGTGGACCATTAACAGAGTGATAGCATCCTAATCTACAACAAAAATCAAATTGTATCGTCTTTTTTTGAAAAAAAAACACTCCCAAATAGTGACAGTTTTCAACAAGTCAGTGTCTTATGAACAGCTGAAATGAGCGATGTGGGCTGACGCATTAATTTACCACAATAATTCAAACTACATGAGCAGAAAAATGTGAGCCATTTGTGTGTAATGGTACCTAACTGCTCGCTAGTAGCCAGCGTTTCTGAAATATATTTTCAAAAAGGTATTTTGTTACCGTAATATGTCTCATTATATCCTACATTGCCATCCTCGTCCCTGTAGACGGCAAGACTTGCTTAGACATGTGGAGGCACTACATCTTATTTATCATATCCATACGAAAGTTTAACTTTAAATCAATATTCTGACAGTTGATCTGTTCATTAATGCCTACAGAAAGTGCTTGCTTCAAGAGCCTCACTCTCAATGTGAAGCATCAAATTGGATTCACAAGCACACTTATTGGATTGGATTTAAAAGCCAGTTCCCAACATTAGGATGGCCTGTATTATTTGTATTTGGCTGAGTAAATGATAGTGAAATGTAACGGATTTGTACATGTGTGTTGTGTTCACATTCTAAGAGAGATGCTTCTTGAGCTTTGATGAGGATTGCTGAGAGTGAACAAAGATAAAGGAAGTGAATTCATCTTCCTTTTTTAATTATGGACCACTACAAATACGCTATGTTTAAGTAGATAGTGGCCACAGAGTGAGAAAAGTAAGGTGCCAAGAGATTCCCACCATTCAGCAGCACACAACTAGATATTTATTTGTCTGGAGGCACCTGCATCTTACACATAATCACTGATGATGCTATTCAAATAAATGTAGCACCAGTATGATGACTGAATGTGCCAGAGCACAAAGCAATGGTGATTTCAAAGCTAACTATTAGAAAATCTTGTTTCCAGGTCAGAATTCACGGTCAGCACAAAAGACGAGTGCTGTGAAGATATTCAGTTGACTTGCTCGAGCCCTTATATATAGCGTCCCATGTTTTGTGTATGCAAGACTGATCCTGATCTTGTGTTGTTCACTGTGTGATCAATTTGACCTGTAGCAACTCTTTATAAAAGCCACACATCTGCAGTATTCTATAAAGTAAATAACTGCCATTACAAGCAGCATTATGACAGCATCTCTCATGTAAATTCAGTCAAGGCCAAGCATATCAACAACACGAACAACTTACAGTACGCTTTGCGAGGCTCCGAGCTGCAGCAGCAGTTTGACAATCGCCAGATGTCCGTTCCTTACAGCATCATGGAGTGGAGAGTCATTTTCATAGCCGGGTGTATTCAGCAGGGCTCCCTTGGAGACCAACACCTCAACAACAGCCAGGTGACCCAGGTTACACGCTTCATGCTGGAACAAAAGGCATAACGCTCTGAAGTTATCCTGCTCTTCTTCGTTTCTGTTTTTTTTTGTCGATTATCCTCCAAACACAGGTTTATTATTCTTATGCATTCTAAATTGTCTTCCATTTTTAATCTCTAAGTTTATACTACTTTAGGTGATGTACATGCTTCAGAGAGCTCAAATGAATTTGGATCTTTTAAGTGAATGTTTTAGATGAAATGCGCTTCCCTGGAGTGTTTTGAAAATATGAAATACTGAGGTAAGCTCATAGCTGCCAATCAGATATTACAGCTTAAACACACCTTATTAATTTTGTAGATTTAACTGATAGAACAAAACCCTTTTGAGGAGAACACTTAAAGGTCATATTGATAATGTTTTTAATGCAGACAGATCTATTTTATTTTTAATCTAACAGAGCTAGGAGAAAAATCTTTTTGCCTTAAGAGCATTGTAATGATTGTTTATAAATAATTTACAACATTTTGTCTGGTCTGAAATTATTGTTTTAATAATGTCTGTGTAAGAACTCCCATAAGTTCTTCATGCTTTGTAATTCCAACATTAGCTAAGCAATAACCCACTCATTTTCAAAAGGGAAAAAAAGGACTGAAGGATTTTGCAAATCTACACTTACAGTAACGGACTCACTCCTTGATTTGTGACATGAAAATACTCACCTGCTAATCAAAATCAGCTTAAAGTGCTGTGGTTTTGTTCCACAATGAAATGAAGAGTTCAGTGTCTGACAGGGGCAAACATGCTTGGTTGTGCTGTGCATGTGTTGTCTAACTGCGTTTTGCCTGTTTGCATGTGTTCTGAAGTTGGAGCACAATTGATGACCACAGCAGAACAGTACAGATTGACATTTCTGGCTGCAGTTCAAGTTGGGCTTACTGCAATGAGAAACAGCTCATTCATCATGTGGTACAAAAAGGTGTTGGAAAAGAGCTATTTAGAGAGGAAAACTAAGCTTGCATGGATATTCTAAAAAGGAAAAATAATGTTCACTGGAGAGGACAATACAATAAATAGTAAATACCAAGATGTAAATGTTGGATAAATGTTTCAGTAGTTGGTAAGACAAGAAGAGCTACAGAAAACAGTCTTGCCATCAAAGTCTGATAGACCACAAAGCAACTGTGGCCTGTTGACAAAACATTTTATCAGAGTTTTTCCACACAATAAATAAAGCTTTCACACCTAGCACTTGGTGTATTAGTCTTACCAAAGGTGTCCACCCAGCATTATCCTTCAGGTTGGGGTCAGCCCCCTGGTCCAGCAGTTCTTTGACAGCCTCTACATCTCCCTGCAGGATCCAGAGAGAACAACAAACCTGAGGTCAGAATCGCAGGCCTGTAAACGCAACTCTTCAAACACAGCAACTGATCCCAGTGTACCAAAGCCCCGGTGTTTATCAATCACACTCTGCAATGGGCCATTGATTACCTTGTCTGGGATCCAGAGGGGGATTATGGCTATGTTTACAAGGATTACTGCAAGACAGTTTTATTCTCAACAGTGCGGAATATAACAGTCTGATCATCTGAAGACTAATACGTTCAATTGAGGGGGGAAACCCCCCACAGGAAGAGAAGACAATGAAAGCAGCAGATTTATCTTGGATGCATTAAGAAAGAAACTAAAAGACATTGAGAAATATTAAAGGGCCATGTTTGCATCATTGTAACTGACATATCTTTACAATTTAGTTTGATCATTTGTTGAGTGGTAAAAAAATAGATGGAGCAGCAATTTGAGGGATGACACAATTTGATCTTATCTAAATTAGATGTAACTCATGTATACTTATAATTTAAACTGGTAATAGACAAGATTTTTACCTTTACATATCATTATCGTGCAATGTAACTGCTGAATAATGACTTGATGTCCAGTAATCCTCACTTACGCCATGCAATTTTGTATGCCATCGGGCACGAAATACCCCAGGAAAATGAAGGCTGGGTGAAGATCCAGTCAGTCTGGCATCATTTCTAATTGCTTTCACGTCTCCATAACTAAATGAATTAATAAACTCACACATTTGCCTTGTGTTGTGGATGGTTGCTACCCTGAAGAAAATGGAAAGTGATCTGATTGTGTTTCCGACAGCGGTGCAAACTATAATATCAACTGGAAATGCTAAGGGGTGATAAGTTGTCCATTTCCTCTTTAATTTCCCACTTTATCAAGTATGACGCGCAAAAATTGCTTCTCGAAATTGTTTAACGTTTGCTTTTGCAACAGAAAACAGATTTAGGTACATAAGTTGAATTATTCAAAAACCTCTTGACCTTAATAGCAGCTAGATGCAGCAGGGTCTCTCCCTTGTGGTTCCTCTTCATAACTGCAGGGCTCCCAGAGGTGGGCCGACCGTGACCACAGGGAGATTTTCTGCCAGCAGTGGCGAGGGCAGAGGGGCTGTCTCCTTGCTCCTGTCTTGACTTTCTGATGCTCTTCTCACACCTGGGGCTACACAGAGATGGAGGGTTAAGGACAGCTGGGGACATCTGTGATGTTCTCCTCCTGCCCGGTGAAGCCCTGGGCCTTTTTGGAGTGGTCTCCAATGGGGCGACCTTCTCCTCTGCTCTGGATCTTTTTGAGGAATGCTTTGGGGTAGACACATCCTGTTTTTCAGGATTGTCAGTGGGGTTGGAGTCATTTGTCGACAGTTTGTCATGTTGGACACTGTCTGACATGCCCCGACCCCTTGAGGGATTCTTCCTCATGGGGCTTCTGCTAGGGCTGAGTTTATTAGTACCCCCTTGGGGCACTTCCGGCTGATGCTCTTCAGATGTGACAGGAGGGCTCAGGAAGGAAACCCTCTTACTAGACCTCCTTGCCCCTTCAGCACAGGGCTGCTCCTTTTCCTTTAATGGATCTACCTCCTCAGTGATGCCCCATTGCTGGTTGATGGTCTCTAGCCTGTTCTTTTTCATCATCTGATTGGTCTGCTTTCGTGTGTTCCTCGTGGCTCCCTGCACCGGCACCTTCCTGCTGGCTGCATTTTTCTTAGTTGACTTTTTCTTAATGTTTTTGCTTTCATTTCTGCATCTTTGAGTAGAAGAAGAGCCGGAGTCTTGGGAGGACGAGGTGAAATTGAAAACTGACAGGTCCTGGCTTTGAGCAGTAACGGTGTCTGGCTGTGCTGCAGCCGTTTCTCCAGAAGACCTGCTCTCCGGTACTGTGACCTCTGAAGGCTTTTCTACCACGCAACGCACTTTGCGGCTGCGGGGGCTGAACCAGATCTTGAAGCTCTTCTTTTGCCGAAAGACAGTGTTTTCAGGTTGTGTTTGAATCTCGGCCAGAGAGGAGTCTGGAATGTGATAAGAAAAAAGAAAAAATGTCAAAACTAAATGTTCCCCTAGTGCACATACTATATTTTTGGAAACAGGCGTCAAAAACGCTCCTTAATGCTCTCTAATGCACTACCTGTTGAGATGAAAAAACTCTAAACTTTAAAATGATAAAGTGCTGCCAACAAGTAATACTGACATTCTGTCAAAAGTAATGACGCACCCTATCAACTTCTTCTTCAACACTTAACCATTTTCTGTGTACATTTAGACACCACAACAACCTGCAGAGTTGTTCACATTTTAACTACAGGGCTTAGAAATTTGCCCTGCCGTTCTTTGTCAAAGCTGAGATCTACAAACTAAACACTACCGTGGTAAATTGCGTTGCATAATTACTGTCATTACCGGGATGCTGGATGGGCGATGAAGATTTAAAAAAACTCTCGAACAAGCCACTAATACTGTCATTCAGAGATTAGATTGGCGGAGAAAAATGTTTAATGTTTCAGCCAACAATTGATAGAAGGGTGTGTGGGCAGACTAGATAATGAATTAGACACATGGATTGGAAGATAACTAGCTACTTATGCTTTCAAGCTGCTATACAGTATGATGACAACCACCTACCTGGTTGTTCTATGGGCTTGAGCAGAGACTCCAAACCAGAGAAGAGTTCAATGATGCTGCTGAGCTGCCTGTTGATTTGGATGTCCTTCACCCACGCAGGACTGTGACACACCACGCAGCCATCTCCTGCCTGGGCGCCAGCACAGGACCTGGGAAACAGACATATCTTGGATTAGGAGCTACTTCACAGTTCAGTAAGAGGTAGTGCAATGAGCTGATTGATATACCTTTTAAGACCACTCAGTCATGAAGGGAAAGCATAAATTAATGATATAGTTTATGCCTATGGGGACATTAATTGCCATTGCCATGGATATTATGCAGTATTTCATCCGTACAAGAAATCAGCGCCATGCCAAAATAAAAGCATGTTAATTACAAAACTTCCTTATCATTTAGGAGAAAGTAGTGAGCTGTAAAATTACTTTATTTTCCAGGTCCTTAATATGAGTTAAATACCTGTAACGTAAGTGTTAAAGTTGTCTCATTATTTGGCCTAAAAACTTGCATTAGTGCCAATACAATTATGTTTATTATTACTGGATAATCAATAGAATATTAATGTTAATTCCTGCTTAATCTTTTACAAGTTTACCAATATGAGATTAGTCACCTTCGCACTATATGTGGAATTAAATCTTTGAACTAAAAGATTCCTCAAATTGAAGAAGAGGAGGCAAAAGACCTTAATGTGGACATTTCATTCTATAGTGAAATGCATAGTGTTGGTGTTCAATAAAAAACTGTATCATGGCTCTCTTCCCTTCAGTGAACAAGCATAATACCATAGTCCTGGCAGTGGAAAACCTGGATGGAATGGAGCCATAATTAACATTATTAGTCGCACGTGCGTTTGACAAATAAGAAATGTCCAACATGTGTCCGGTCTACTGTTAGAGAGCATGTCAGCATAAAGCACATTCAGCTGACGGCACAATACCTGCATAGCATATGCTCGCACATCCCGAGACACACAGGATCCTTCATTAACATCGAGCTGGGGAAAAAACAAAACATTTAAAAAGTGGTCAGTACAGTAAGGCAACATCCCCTCCACTACATTGAGCAAAACATTTTGCTCAGTCTATTGTTGTTCACCCGCCAGACTTTAAAAAGGAGTCACAGCTAGATTGAAAAGCAATCATGGTAACTTTCAAGTACATGCTACGAAACAAACTAGTATCTGGTCGTGAAACATGCGACTTACCATTCTTAGCAAATCATAATAAACCATTTATAGGTGAAATAAAGTTGTTTTTTTTCCTAAACTAATACGGGTTGTAGGAAGTTGAGGCAATTATGTGATTCTGGGATATAGAAGAAAACAAGACCAAGAATTTCCAGTATAGGGTCAGCAATATATTGATATTATCTGGTCTCACATAATATTGTGATACAGTATGTTGTAAGTGATGTCGTTATCTTAGGGTTGCATTACAGTTAAGTGATGTACTTTTCTGAACTTACCAGACTGTTCCCACTATATATATATATATATATATATATATATATATATATATATATATATATATAAAAATATACAAACATTTCAATGGGTGAAATACCCTTTACCCCCTCTTCTGCAAAACAGCCACACACTATCAGTTTGTTTCAATGCTATAATGCAACTATCAATGTAATACATTTGCCTCTATTCATCAGCTCAAATTTCACCTATACCGATAAATAGCCAGTGATATCAATTTCCCAAAATTGTACAATATTTTTTTCAGTCATATTTATATTACTGCAATATTGATAGAGGTATTTGTTCAAAGCTATTGTGATATTTAGGGTTAGGGTTAATTTCCAGATATACTTTCAGTATAGTGCCAACACCAGCATGCTAACATACTTAATGATAATGCTAATAAGTTGATGGATAGCATCAGCAGGCATAATCTTTACATTTTGCCGATCTTAACTAAACCTTTTTGTTAATCGGCACTAAACACAGAGTAAAGCTAATGCTGATTAGTGTTCCCCTTATAAATCCCAAATGGCCTGTGTAGTGGAGACAGCCGAGTGGGAGTATTCACCATTCATTCTGCATCTCAGTAGCCACCAGCAGTCTGAAGGACCCTCCCTACTCATCTTACAGACTCTTCACCGTCTCCTGCCATCTGGCTGGAGGTACTGGAGCACCCTTGCATCTAGACTGTGTAACAGCCTCTTCTCAAACACAATCACGTTTAACATCTGTAAACAACCTGCCATGTCCCAACACCCACCCAATCTACATCAAGCCACCCACCATACCCACATCACAAAAACACGCTCATCAGTGTAGTCTGTACTGTGCTCTTGTGTAATTGTGGCATAACGACTTTAGACGCTGTATCCTACCATTGAACCCGTGGTTATTTATATTTTAGGTACAGCTATATTGATTATTATGCCATTTTCCAATTGAGCTGATATGACGCAGTAATACAACATTAAACAACTGACTGATTGCAATCAGGTGTTGACAACTACGTTTGTGAGCTAACGTTAGCTGTTAGCGTTGAGGCTAGCTGTAAACACTAGAGGCGAGTTCCTGACAATAAACCCGAGTTTAGTATGACAAACAAACATGTGAAAGTTAGGAAAGTTATTGTTAGCGCCATCGTTTAACTCAACAATGGACGCTCCTTCTGTAACGTCTTCACTAACGTAAACGTAACTTACCACTTGGAGCAAAGAAGCAGTCGTCGAAAGTTCGAGACCGCCTCCTTTGTGTTCTTCCAGTCCTCTGTCTGCACCAGAACATCATTATCCATTTCTTCGCAAAAAAAAGTATTATTCGTTTCTTGGCGCCTTTGTTTTAACGTTGCGTGTGTACCGAAGATTACAAAACAAGCCGAACTTACTTCCTGGATACTTGCATCTCCCGCCAAACGTTTGCGGAAGTAAGCTGTAATGGTTGTCATAACAACGGCGGTGACGTTCTACGCGATCCGCCCCCAAGCTCCGCTGGTAGGAATTTTAATTTTATACTTCATTTTTAGTTTAAGTTCCTAGCCTGTAGATTACATAAACCTGATACTTTAATATTCCACAAGTCTGATAAAATATATCATGTTTATGTAAACTGCCCCGCTTCTTCTTCTTCTTCTTCTTCTTCTTCTTCTTCTTCTTCTTCTTCTTCTTCTTCTACGTGTTTATTTGAGTATAACAAACCAACTATCAAGGTGCAAAATGTGTAATTATACAGTTAGTGACCCTGAAATTGTCAGACTGTCATGTTGATTTTGACCAAAAACTAAAATGAACACTTCCTATATGTCATCTGGGTAGTTTATGTGCTGTAGCACTACTTCCTGATAAACATATTCATGTGTTTATCATGTTAATTTCTATTTTAGTTTCCCTATGGCTATATCCCTTTTGGCTCTGTTTGCCTCAGATGTCTGTGTAATTACCCTACTATATGTTCTCTCTATTAGAAAACTGACTAGCAGCAAAATCAAAGAGCTTTGATGTGATCCAATGCTCAAACATGAGGGAAAAAAAACGTATACAAAAGGCTCATGAGTGCAGGTGCACTTGAAAAATAGCTTTATTAGAATGATATAAAAAGCATAGATACATTCTAGACATTTGGATCTGTCCCATAAGCAAGAAAGAGATGTATAAATATGTGGTACATTCACTCTAAAGGTTAGGCATGTCCTTAGAGGAAGTGCTAATGAGCAGGGGGGAAAGTGCATGTAGTGGGCATCCTTCTGAGTGTGAATATTATCATTACGTTTGTCAGATTTCTTCCCATAGGCATGCAGATCAATGTACATTTGCTGAAAAGAAAAATACTTCTTAAGACACGTTATACATGTAGAGTGCCTTAAAATGAGGTAACTTCTTCTCGTATTTGTCAACATTATGGTCAAATAAAAATGATTCTCAATACAAAATAAAGTATATTTGACCATGATATAAAATAGTAGAGTGCCCCAACCACACAAAGAAATAATAACCAACAGAATTTAAGGCAAACATCAGACTTCAATTTACCTTTTTTCCCCCCCCATCTGTGCATGTATGCAAATGTGCATGTGGTCATCTGCATCTGCTTTATTTCATTAATGACAGATGTTTGAAATATCCTTCATATGATCAGTCAAGACACCTATACATAATATGTAATCCATGTTTCTGAAACATTGATGGCTTGAACTCTCATTTATAAGTGCACATTTGGTATAAACACATACTGTGTTTCATTTCACAGTGGAGACAGACAAAGCGGGAAAGGAAAAGATGGCAGTCAGCTCTATATTCCCACTGCCTTAATAGAGCCCGGGTCGTCACTGTCATCATCGCTGAGAATTGGTCTGTCTTCTGTGCCAATCTTTCCCATGGCAAAGTTGATGAAGACCTGTGAAGGTTGAGCGATAATTTAAATGTCATGCAAACATAAAAAAAACAAACAATTATATCGCTCTTTACTCTGATGTGTTCATTCATCAGCTGGTCAGTTCCCCCCCTCCTTCTGCCTGCCTATGGTATCTTCCGATCCCAGAGCGTCAGGAGGGCAGAGTGGTTGAAGAATATCAGCACTGGCTGCATATAAAGCTCATGGATTCTCTCTCTAACTCATATTCCATTTATTTTCCCTCAGGCGTACCCTCTGTCAGTTTCCCTCTGCTTCTTTTAAACTTTCTCAACTCACTCTTTCACTCCAACTCAGCTTTTCTTGGGTCCCCCGCTCCCCCCTTCCCCCACCACTCTGCCTCTCTCATCTCCTGTCCCTCTCTTTCTGTCCCTCGCTGCCATCTACCCGCCCTGACAAAAACCTCGCACTAGTCCTCCCCTTGCTCTCTGTTTGTGTCTCGTCTCTTTCTTTTTTTTTTTCTCACCTCGTCCAGTGTGGTCTGGCTCACTGAGAAGTGTTTGATCTGCAGAGCATTCTTGTTGGACTCCAGCTGGTCGAAGATGTCAGCCACCCCTCCCGGAGCAACTGGTACGTGGTACTCCACCATCGTGGAGTGCTGGTCCTGCGCGTTGGGAAAGAATGCACAAGCACAGGGTTAAATGTTCTGAAATGTTATGCTCACTGTGTAACCAAAATTCTAATATATCACCTAAAGAAAATTCCACCAAGTATAAAATTATTTGCAAGGGGAGGAAGTCTGCACTCTTTGTAAGTACAGTATACTCTGCTATAGTAGACATCAGGGCTTTTCAAAGTCCTGACTCCAGTCCACATCCAGACCGAGCAGGGAGTCAATCAAAAATGCAGCTGCTAGAGTACGTGTGAGCCAGAAATAGAGTCCGCCAAGCCACAAATATTTTTAGTGTAAATCTTGTAAGGCTCTCTGCCACACTGGCAGGTAAATGTTTGTACCTCGATAGACATGTAATAAAAAACTGAGTCCCTGCCGCGCTGTGGTGTCAGTTCTGGGGCGAGCAGCTTCTCTTCACAGATATAAGAGTAGGTCTGTTCTCTGCCGTCAGTGTCGGAGTTTGACTCACACACGGACAGACTGGGATGTTGCACTCAAGTGCGCATCAACTCTGAAATCTACACGGCTTTTGACTCCCTACACAGTGTAATACAGCAGCTCTGCCAGAATTCCACTTTTCCAAAGCTTATAATTTTTCAGTTTTTGCTAACAGTCAGTTAAGTAATAATTTCTCATGTTTATTCTTCAGGTTGTAGAGGGCGGTGGTGTTTCAATGAAGTGCATTATCCTGAAAGGTGTCCTTAGAATTCTGGTCCTTTCATATGTAAATGCGTTGGACGAAATATTAGAAACATCGCTTAACATAATGCAGTCCAGTTTAACACCACAGGAAACTACAACCATAGTACCATAATAAACATAAACAGTTTTACCATTGTAAAGGCGGACTTTGTGGCAGAGAGCTGATGTATTGGATTGCATTATATTGTACAGATGCCAGTGATTGTCCGTACGTATACACTGGATTTCTGGAATGGGACGGACTAATACCTGGAACACAGCAGGAAATGTTGTCGGGCCAGAACAGACCTCATTAACTTTTGGATTAGGATTATTTTCTCACTTTCTCACAAACATTCTTTTTACGTTTTGGTTTATTTCTCAGGAAATAATGCATGATTCTTGATGAAGAAAAATCAGTCTGATTTAAAATTTAGTTCGTTTTTTGTTGCTATATGGTAGCAAAAGGAATCGCAACCACCACCACTGTGCAGCTGAGACACTGAGGATTCAGGTAGGTGCCAGTAGTGATTAGGCTTGATTGAAATCAAGGGGACTACTATTGATTCTTAAAAGCCGGACAAATACAATGGAATCAAATTAATATATGTAATGTGTAATCAAAAAATTGATTTTTTAATTTTCTGGTATGGTTTAAGTCACTATTTTAACTATAAAACCCACAACTAGAACTCGCCTCCTGTATCGTCCTGGTGTCAAGCTGCAGTTGTCAGCTTTTTTTTAGCTAAAACGACTGAAAGTCAAAAACAGCAACTGGCTTAACGTTTCCCTCGGGAGTTGATAAAGATGAGTGAATAACTGACACCCAATCATCAGGTGGACAGGAACACATCTCGTAATAAAGATGATAATATCAGCTTGTTCCCAGAGTGGCAAAAAAAGGTCAATCGAGTGCTGCAGCCAGCTCAAGCGAGGCTTCATAAGTACAGCTGGGATTTGAATATCGTAAGTGATTTCAGCAGGAAGAGATTCACCCATACAACTTTTCTGCAACTTTCCACTGCAATGTTGGTTTAACCTTTTTTTTTTGTTTTCCACCAAGTACTCTTGACTACTTTGGATGGCTGGCATAGCTCACCTTGAGATAAGTGCTGGGGAACCGGCGCTGCATGAAGCCAGTGATTGCCTCTGTGTCACAGGAGGCCTCTGCCAAGTACATCTTCACAGTGAACCCGCTGCCGAACCTGAGAGAAAAGAGATTTTACAAATAAAGCAGTGTTATTACATGTCTGAAGGGTTGAGGTGGTGTTGAGGGGATGGTGCGCTGCTCTTACAAGTAAAATCGAGGATTCGGTTGAACAAAGGGCCACAGGAGGGGGGAGAATAGGAGGCTGTGGAGGCAGGAGGTTTGGGGGAGGGGGGAGCAGTAATGGCTGCATTACAGGATGAGCAGAGGTCACTTACCTGTTCTTAATGTGCTGCAGGGAGCCGAGGCAACAGAACTGTCCTTTAACCATGATGGCAAGACGGCTGCACAGCGCCTCACACTCCTCCATGCTGGAGACAGACAGAGGAAGTTAAAAGGTCATGCTGGGACAGTAATTCGCCATGCTCGCTTGTTAATAATACTGATATATTTGCAAAATGTGTCCGTGAGATCCAAAGACAGGCTGCTCTCCTCTAACCTGTGAGAGGTGAGGACCACGGCACATTTTCCTTTCACTTCTTCGGAGATGATTTTCCACAGGTGACGCTTGGTGCGAGGGTCCATGCCAGAGCTGGGCTCGTCCTGCGGGAGGGGAGAGAGCGAGGGATGAGAGAGAGTATTGCGGGATGAAAGAAAGAGAGGAAGGTTGAAATCAAGACAGAGAGACCCAAGGGTAAACAAGGGGTTAATGGGGGAAGGCAGCGCGTTGCCAACAGTGTGCAGTGCATACAGAAGGCGAGGGGAAAACGAGGGCAAGGCGAATACGACAGAGTAAACACAAATGTAAAAATAGGAATGGAGACGGAGACGGGAGGCCCAGCGTTGAAGAAAAAGCCAAAAAAGGGGGAAGGGAAGAGATGAAGACAAAGACACGAATGAAAGGAGAAAATTCCGATAGACGATGGGGAAATTAAGACGACACAGAGAGGAAACAGGAGAGAAGAGAGGATTTGATTGAGACATAAGCTAGAGTCTAAGTTGAGAGTTACAGGGAGGGCTACCCTTGAGTAAGGCTGAGAAAACAGACTAATCAACTATATGAGATCTGTCAAGTCTGGGGGATCAATATCTACTTTACTTCGAAGACCCTTTCGGGAGGAACAGTAGAGTGCACGGTTAGTTTAATATTTGCTGTCTGGTGGCTAGTTAGGCAATTAAATGGGCGGCGACGTGAGCAGGTGTGTCCTCACCAGGAGCAGGATTTGCGGATGCCCGATGAGAGCCAGCGCAGTGGAGAGCTTCCTGCGGGTGCCGCAACTGTAGCCGTCGGTAATGATGTTGCTGTGGTAGCGCAGCTCCAGCCTCTTCAGCAGATACTTCACCACCTTTAGTGGAAACATTCAGAGGGGTTATAAAGTGGATGACAACATACCAAACATGATGCTACTCACTGGTTATTCACCAATAGATATTAACATGAATCGTCCAGTTTTTGCATCAAGAGAAATCTGGACTAAGATAAGATGTCGCTGTTTTTCAACTAGTCTGAACCACGTCATGGATGGTATGGATGCAAAGCCCGAAAAGCTTTCTCTGGGGTCAGTGTTTGTTTGTTTCATTCTAGGCTCATGACGCTTACCCAGGGGTTAGCTTCGCCCCGGTTATTCTTTCAAAAAGCCTCGGGGATTGAACATTTTCACATCATCGTTTATGCAACTAAAATGTTTTGTGAAGCAAGATAATCCTCACAGATGAACACCACTTTAATGATTTTTGAAGAGTAGATTTGATGATTTGAAAAACTATCACCGGGCTATAAATGATGTACACGTTTTTGTATCGCCACCACTAAGCGTCTTAGAAAAATATTCTATACACACTTCGCCATTAATTGATCGATCTACAAGTTGTTTTCACGACGCCTAAATGCTTTTTAATTCAAACTCGGGTTATTAACCGATGTGTTTTATGTTGTAGAACAAAACGTCGATATCTTTTCAAGCTATTGTCAACCACAGACCTTATTTGAGGCATCTACTGGAAAACCTATTCAAAAACACCCATTGATTTTGAGACGTGGAAACTCCATCCTACACACTGGACCTCTAAATGAATATCAGCGGTATGTTTGACCTTTAAGAGTGGCAGGACAGGACACCGCATTTATGTGTGAGATTTCAAAGCAATATTTAGCATTGAATAGATGATAAATTATAGCATGGACAACCATTGCTTGCTAGTTTATAAATACAACGATACTGATTGATTTCCGTAACACAAACACACCAAAACCCCTTTGTGTATGACGCTTACATGCAAAGACATTAAGAGGAAATTATAGTAAATGTAAATGACGGAAAACAAAGGCAGTAGAGGCAATAATGTCTGCTTTGCTTTCTACCAAACAGGTTTATCTGTAAACCCATGTCTGCTGAAAACTGCTAATCATTGTAGGAGATGTGTAATGGTCCCGCAGTCATATACTGGGAATCAATAGGTTGAACGATTGCCATGCGTAGCTCTGTAGCCATAAAGAAACAAATGATTTCTTAGACCAGAATAAAGTCAACCCCCATGTGGCTCCGGCAGATCTGAAAAACAATGGCCTTTCACAGGAAGTTGAGTTTCCATTCTTTTAATCTAACATCGTCCATGGAGATGCTCTCTCTGGTGAAAAAGTCCAATAACCCAGTACACGCGAGCCAGGACCTCATCTCAGCAGGAGAGAGGAGGGTGGATTTACAGGAGGCTCTTCTGAGGATGAAGGACGGCGCCCGACATCTTATTGGCTACTTGATATTCGCTTCTGTTATTATTACCTCCTCCCACTCCGTCCAGTGCGGCCAGCACTGCAAATAACCGAGCCTCTATCTATCTGTCGCTCTCCCATGCATATTTAGCTCTGTTTGCACAACAGCGATGACTTTACTTTGTGGCTTTATTTTCATCTAAACTCCGCGCTGTCCCGAGGCTGTGGCGTTAAAGGAACACAAGCCGACACGGCTCGCGTCTTAAACCCATATCGAAAAGCAGGAATGAAAACCTCTTTAATAGCTACATAACCATTTCAGTTGCTGAGAAATCGCTCTTTAATCATATGAAATAGCGTGCTGTAAATACCGGTTCATTTTCAAATAACTTGAGGTGATTTCCCACCGGTACCCCATCAGTTGGCAAGTGTGCGAACCAGATCAATGGAGAAAGCCAATGCAGTGGATAGTTGTACACTGCTTTCAACTTCGTTGGAGGATTTGCCTGTTGTGTTGATTTGTCTATATTATTCTGAGCTCACAGTACCAGCTTCTAGAGTTGAGTGATTAGCACTAGCAGTATGGCATATACCTGACAGGTTCAGATCAAAACGTCTTATTTTTTTTTGTTTTTTTTAAAGTTCTCTCATAAAAAGCTCCTTTCTATCACCTTTGATGTAACAGCTCATTAAGCTTGACAAAACCGTGTCAATGCGAAATGACCCCATTAAGGCTCGTCTCATTATCCACAGCTAGGGGACTGTCAGTGGGAGACAACATAAGAGGGACTCTATATATAACCTCAAGTTTGTGAATTAGCCCGACACTGATGCCGTGGCCATTATAACCATTGCTGCCACTCTCCTGACCGGAGGAGAGTAGCTGTGACGACGGCAGCGGCGGGGATAAGAACCAGACGGATCCATTTTCTGCGCCTCACCGTCTGCGTGAGTATGTGTGTCTCTAATGTGTGCATTTGTAACGTGACAGAGATGATCAATTTTGTGGGCTTCCGCACCCTAAACTGTAAAAATTGTGTAGAGAGAGAGAGAGAGGCAAACACTTTTTTTTCTACACTTTCTCAGACACCTCAGAGCTGTTTCTCCTCTGTTTCTTTTTGAAAGCCAAAAAAAAGAAAAAAAAAAAAGAAATCAGGATGGAAAATCAGAAATCACATCATCTTGTTGATTAGTTGCTCTGCGGATTCCTCTCATGTCAGCAGTGGCGGCGGCAGCAGTGGCGGCAGCGGCGGCAGGGAAAGACAGTCTCACTCGGTAATCACCACACAAGCAAGATTGATTAGTTCTCAGAAAGATAAATGGGAAGAATGAGGCTAAAGTGACATGTCAAATAAGATCCTCTCATCATCAAAGTATCGTTTAAATGTAAATTCGCCTGCAGCCGAGCGTACGGCGTCCCCTTCATTCTGAAAGTTTGGATTGCGCGGACTGACAACAAAAGCTTTTTTCCATTTTGCCCCAGATAGTGCAGCTTTCAGCGCACATCACTCAACACTTAACCACCTCCCATTCAGTATGCATGGACGCACCGACAGTTACCACTCCTGCCGAGGGAGTGCACCTTTGAATTTATATCAGATCCCGTGTCATTTTGTGGACGCTGCTGTCACTACTGGGCGCTTTGAAAAGCAGCTTGGAGTCTGCAGCTCTTTCCCTTACCCCGTCCAGCTCTCTCTTTGCGATGCCTCGAATGCGACCGTAGAAGTACAAGTGCTCTTCCCCGGTGAGCAGATCGTCCAGTGCATCCACCTGGGGACAGTAGCCGATGTTGATTCCCTGGTTACGACACTCCATGATGTCTACCAACCGCCTGGGGGAATAAAAGACAACAAAAAGACACACTTTTTTTATAAACGGCATCCGCTACATGGTGCGGGAGAGATGAACATGTGGGTTGTTCAATTGACCCTGCTGTCAGCAGCGTAGTGTGCTGGGAATACCCTCCGAACGTCAGCTGTAATAGGGAGCCAGACTCACGAGTACAGTGGAGGTTTTATACCTGTATAGGAGAGTGTGAGGTACAGCTGCTGCTGGCCAAATCCCAAACCATTTACCTTCAAATTTTGGCTGATGCGAGGCAATAACATCCTCCATTTGCAGATATTTGTGTTATGCAAATTTAATCTAGCTAAAATCCATTAGACAGCGCAGCTCGGGCACCGGTTAAAACGGAATCAAGGCTTTATCCCGTGGTGGGTTTTGTTTCTGTCGTGCCCTCTGAAGAGATTCTCCTAAATCATCTCCAGTTTGCAGGCCTGTTTCTTAAGTAATCAAGTATAAACAGAAGGGAAAAAAAGCAACGAGGGGAAAACAAACAAATCGTATTCTATCCTGAGTTTTTTTTTTCTACCAGGTTTGCACTGTGTGTGTGCCTGATAAAGAACAAATGAATTAATGAACAGCTTACCCATCCCAGTCCCTGATCTGTGCTGTGCCATCAGTGGGGCTAACGTCTCCAGTCAGCATTTTGAAGGTGGTCGTCTTTCCTGCTCCGTTCACTCCCAGCAGACCAAAGCACTGTAAGCAAACACTCACTGCTTAGTAATCGCAAAGCATTCGTCCACCTCACAGTGCTGTGATAATGGGATGGGCTTTTCGAAGATTGCATAGATGTTATGGCCAATATTCAAAACTTTAGACTGACATCATTGTAGGGGCACTTGGCCAGTATCTATCCTACAGCCAGCCATTATGAGAAAGGATATGATGGTGATTTTTCCCCTCAGAGTCACACTCTCTACGTCGATAGACCCCACCGACCATCTGACCACTTATCACGGCCTATTAACAGCCGTAACATCATCATTCATTTATATTTCTAATAACACTCAACTGTGAATTCTATTTTTCTGTACAATATTCTCCTGTTATTTGCAGAATGTATGTATTTATTTAAAATGTTCAGCTATTACATGCTGCAGTGCTAGTCAGTATTATAGTGTGGTACCATCAGTGTGGCACGAGTCACATATTTATCATCTCTATTTCTAACAGCAATACTATTTGTCAAAGTGAATAAATATATAGTTGTCACATAGCTTAATGGAAACATCTTTACAGTTATTTTATATGTGATTACTTTGATTACTATATTCATTTGTACTTACTCTTATTTATGTTCTACTCATATCTCTCTCTAGTGTCATATTTTTTTCCTAAAGGGAACAACTGTAATGTGCCCCCTCGGGGATCAATAAAGTACGTCTGATTCTGAATTTGATGAGTAATGTCGGATACAAAGTCTTATTATGTATAACGGTTCCCACAGTCTCCCAAAGACAAATCCACTTGGTAAATGGAGATTATGAGAACGTGGATATTGTTCATCTTAAGGACTTAAGGCTTCAAGAGAGAATTCAAATGAAATGCAGAATGTATCACTTTTTAAGACAAGATGTCTGACGCCACGTGGAGGGAATAAATGTCCATGGCAGCATTATCTACCAGCCAAAGCTTCCACTTGTCTCCAAGAATTTGAAATCCAGCTGCCTGAGTTTGAGTTCAAGTTCAAGTTGAGTCGTCAATACTCCTGACAAGTACCTACAACTCTTAAGTGTACAAGTTCCTTTGTAAACATGTGTTGTCACACAGTAATAGTTAATTATGCCATACCTTTCGTTATCCTACTGACTCAGATTCAGTTGAGTAAAGTCTCACCTCTCCCGCAGGGATGCCCACAGAGATCCTCTTGACGGCATGGACCTTCTTCTTGAACTGCTGGTAGATCTTAGTGAGCTGGTTGACCTGCAGTATGTCTGAGCTGGCTGCGCCGCTGGACACCCGGAGGTGCTCAGCCGCCACGTCCTCGTCCTGGTCCTCGGGAGACACCTGGGGCACCGTCTTTCTGCCACAGATCAGATGCCTGCGAAAGGGGGCAAAGAAATGTTTTAGGTTGTTAAAGTTAATGTAATTGGCAGAGACACAGAAACAACCCGTTTAATCTGTTATTGACTGAAACCTGGTGACGTCTTCTTTTCAGTTAAATTGGTTCAGGTTATCTTCGATCAGTCTGAATTAAAAAGTGTAATTAAACTTTTTATTCTCCCGCTGAATGTTCCTCTTAAACAACAGATGCTGCAGGTTATTGGTGTTAGAAATATTGTTGTTAATTATAATATATAATATCTCTTGATTACGTCTCATATACTAATACTAATAATTCAACTTTTTATTGTTTTCCTAAATGACTCAAAAGGACTCATGTGTACACTGTCTGCATTTCTGGGTCTTCGCTTAAATATTCTGGGCTGCAAAAGGACTGTAAAATGCCAGGAACAGTGTCATCTTTCAGCAGGGAACAGAAGTCTTCAATCTGTCGGAATATATTACGCAGGAGAGGACCAAATGAAACTGATCTCATCTTCAGCACATTCAGCATTCTCAACCTAATTACAACACCGGGTGTTTACCGTAGTAAGTAACTTCATGATCGTTCATGGTCATCATCATCATCATTTCTCCTGTTTCCCTCACCTGACTTTACGTAGGAGAGTCTTGTTGAGCAGCAGGCGCAGGGTGAAGAAGACCAGGCCTTGGATGAAGGAGGAGATCATCATCCAGCCCAGGGCGTCGAGGGAGAATGGGTTTATGTAGGCGTCGATGCCGTAGCCGCTGAGGATCTGGACCTCGATGTTCATCCTGGCCAGCTGCATCAGCCCGTTCCCAAAGTTGAACTGGGGGAAGATGTGGAAGGCGTAGCACAGCTTCTTGAAGATGTCATGGATGACCTGCAGGAAGGACGGAAGAACAGAGGAGAAGTGAGGATATAAGGTGACCTGAGAACTGACCTTCACTTCCCAGTCACTGGATATGTGAGGTCTGTTTGCCCCTCTCATTCCTCTGCAACTCTATATCACTGCAGCTGCAGGGGACTGACTGCGTCTCGTTCAGCAATACATGAACACTTGTGCATTTGAGTGTGTATCTAACCACGTCTACTGCAGCAGTTCATGCTAACCTCACTGTCGCGCATCGCAATTTGACCCAGGAAGAACAGCACGGAGGTGGACAGGATGGTGTTGACGCTGATGAAGAGGTTGATGCACATGTAGCTGATGAAGGCCATCTCTGCATTCTTGAAGACGCCCGACAACAGATACATCCAGGGGAAGGTAGCGAACCTGAGGAATTGACAATGACAAGGAGACGTTGAAGTAAAAATAACTCCTCTCTGCTGTGATCTCGCTCCAAATACGGGGAACTCACAAAGAGCAGCACACAAAGTTGAAACGGATCATTTATGCAGTCTTCTTCATCTTCCAAAATGACATGACCTTGCTTCTTTTTTTCTTTTTCTTTTTTTTACTGAAGTGGTTCAGGCCTTTAACAGACTAAACAGAGCACCCACAAGCCTGATGAAAATAGGCACTAAAGAAATACTAAACAGTGGAGAAGGAAAAAATACCGTAAACATTCAGTCATGACGCCAAAAAGAGAGGAAGATAAATTACTTCTCCCCTTATTCCCCCTGGTGATAGAACATCCTTTTTTCCCTCTTTTTTTTTGTCCGCTCTTTTTCCCCCTCACATAATCTGCTTGTTCATTTGATTGGGGTGTCTGGGTCAGCGACTCGGAGAGGAGGAGGCGGAGAGAGAAAGAGATCAAGGAGAAAAGAGAAAAAAAAAGCACGAGTTGGGGGGAAAAAAGAAAAAAAGAAAAGAGACGGACACAAACAGATAGAGCCAGACAGAGACAAAGCATCTGCGTGCCGTGCCCCAAAAGAAAAAGTTGCTGGGTAGGCAGACTGCGGGTGCCAAGCCATGACAAGGAACAGAAGCAAAGAAGGCTGCGGACCAGACCAGGTGGGTGCAGCCTGACAGATGGAGCGCTGTGATTATTCATTGCTTGGGAGGGAGACATCTGTCTGATAAATGAGAAGCAGAGTGCTGACTTGGCCTCCCAAGATCTCCGGCTCAGGACGAGGCAGCAGGAAACATAGGCGGCAAAGCTGATGTAAATAATCTCAGTAATCCAGATGTGGGTAAACATGGCGTGACAAAGCATTAACGCCTCTCCAAAAAAAAACAGACTCTTACTGTCAGACTGATTTTAACCCTTCTATCTCAATAGACAATAGCTGTTCGTATTGTTATAGCTTTAAGTCCTGTTGCATCAACATTCCCTCTCCCCTTCTCTCTCTCTCTCTCTCTCTCTCTCTCTGCCTCTCCCGTCTTGGCTTGAATAAGACAAACAGGTTGGTAGCGACTTTTCCATCAGCCTTTCAGTCCTGCCGCCATCTGTCTGCGCAAGGAATTCTGAAAAAATGGAGCCGTGTTTGCATTTGAGGAACAGCACTCTCCTTATGCTCCGTGTTGTAAATCCAACCTGGTGGCACACACACAGTAACGCGCAAGCAGAGGCGGGAAAAAACACAGGGTACGCGAGGACACGGAGAAAAACATACATAACAAACCCAAATTGATCAAATGGCTGCTGCAAAAGGTTGATTGAGGAGGAGGAGGAGGAGGAGGTTACCAAGACATTATAATGTTCGGCCCTGAGAGAACTCCTCGGATGTCCTGCTGCCAAATTAAGTTTCATCACATCAAATGAGTGTTTCGATGCATCTGAGTAAACAAGATATTTTTAGACGCTTCGCAGTCATCGGGCCTTTGCCGTCAGCAGTGACATCATCAGTTCACTGGTGGATTCGCTGGCAGCTATGCGAGCTCGCCACCTCTAACGTATTTCACAGATGTAGGGGCTACGGCTTAGATCATGAGCTGCTCTATTTGTTTTCATCTCTGTGGTTGGAGGTTCACTGCTGCCTACATCGTGGTGAGCGTCCCGAAACTAGACCTCTGTTAATATTTCAAACTCAGAGGAATCCATAGTTTTATTCAAGGTACCAGAGGAAAATGTCCGCCGTGTGATTACGCCGTGTCTATTGAGCCATGTGTTTTGTTTTTGTTTTGATTGAGAGACCCCTTGCAGCAGAAGAAATTACAGAATGAAAGCTACAGTGTGTTACAACTTAGCTTTTGATTAGTTATTCTAGGAGTTTAACAGAGAGCACAGCGCCATTGATAAATAAAAATAAATTGAAAAAAAACATCCCGGATGGGGCAAGAAAACACAAGCAGCACAGGTTGAAAACAAACCTTGAGGTTGGGCAAATAAATCGGTGAACAATAATAAAATTTACAGACCAACTTACTGGTTCAGTGTTGACCCATTGGGATTATTACCGACATCATGAATGCAACCACTTTTCAGTTTTACCACCTTATAAGCTAGTAACTGGCCTGGTAAAGCTGTCAGGTCGTTCCTCGTCTCACCGGTGTGTTTGTTGCTCATTTGGACACATTTCTGTGATTGAATTTTTGTTTAGTCAATACCGGAGGGCAGAATGAATATATCCGGTCATTCTGCGTCCTACTGCAAATCATGAGCCCCAGCACACATACATAATACCATTTTGATCCCTCGTGTGAATATACTATCATTAAGATGTGCTGTGTATACTTCTTTACCTTTTTATTGTTTTTTTTTTACATGTGTCGTGTTTTCAGCTCTTAGCACTTGGTCAGTACAATGATATCACAACGATAGAACGAAGAATGCAACATACAGTGAATTTCAATAGTTAATAAATTGACTTTGTCTCACAATAGTTTAGACTTTTCGGCCATTTCTCATTCTCAAATCACATTTTGTCAGCAGTGCCATGACCAAAACAAGCCAAAAAGGACAGACAATGCCATAAACTGACAGCCATTTTTCAGCAGGCCTTGCAAATAAACCCCCCTCTAAAATGAACCCATTATCGGATTACACAACATCCACAGATTTTGCGAGGCCAAATGACTCACCCAAAGAGCAACAGAAGCAGCGCGATGGCACCCAAATTTTCCCGATCTGTGAATGCTGGAATCTGGAAGGCTGCGAACACACCGACAGTCAGGGTCACGGGGATCAGATACATGACCTGTGGAAAGAGACAGAATAGGATGCAGCGATATGAAGGTAAACGGTTTAACTGAAAAGACTGGTTCCATTAATAATGAATCAACGCATTAAAAATCATGTAAAGCTGTTTTGTGCAATCAATTAATGAATAAGTTATGAATTAAGTCTTTTAAAAAAGACATATGGAGAAGGCAGTGTTTTGCATGTGCTATCTAGAATTTAACACGGGGCGGAGACATATCATGTTGAGTTTGATTTTGACACAAGGGTGCGACTACACAGTGAAATGTTGTTTTGGGTCTCCTTTTAGGGGGTTAGAGGATGTTACCATGTCGTAAAAGAAGTTCACAGCCCAGTAGAAGGGCTCGCTGATGCCAGCGATGTGCTGCAGCCTCTTGGAGCCGCTGTGGTGCTCGCTGACTTCATAGATGGCGAAGCTGGCCGTCGTGATGGAGTAACCAATCATCACACATATAGCCACGAGGAGTTGGAGCATTCCCTGGACACTGTGAGGAAGACATAGTAACATTCAGATCAGTTAATCGGTCAGTTAACAATCAGTCATGTATTTAATTATTCAGCCACATCGCATCTAATTGGGGACGCACTGATAAAGTAAGAGTTTGGCACATAGAATGATCCTCAGACTATCTCTTTCAAAAAAAAAAAAAAAAACACTTGAAAAGTTTCCCTGCATTGTGTTGCCTTAATCATCCAACTTCCTCAGTTTTCTCTCCGAGAATGCGTCTACTTTGTTGACTTTCTTCATCAGCACTTACATTTTAATGAAGTTGCCCCAAAAACGCACCACGCATTCTGGATTTTTCCACCCCTGAATCTGTTTTCACAACATTCGGCTGAGCCGCGCGTGGAGGAGGAGGCTTGTCGTTAATCACGCAGCCTATCGAAAAACCAGCTCGGCACCGGGTGACACTGCAGCAATCAGGTGAATTTACAAGCTTGTATGAAAGAGCAGTAGGCCTAAATTAAAAAAAAAAAAGGAGAGGTTGCATCACAGTCAGAAGGGATGTTATACCAGAGAACATCTCTCTCTCTCTCTGTCTCTCTGCAGAGCATGTGTGAATGTCAGCAGGCAGAAGGGGCAGAGCAAGGGCAGATTATCCACATGGTGATCTGGTGCAGATGGCATCATTCTCTCAGATGGATAAAAAAAATAAAAAGTAAAAAATGCAAAAATATACCAGGGCAGCCGTTGATACACACAGAAAAGAAGGTTTATATTTATACGTTTAGGCCACATCGGGCCGTACATTCTAAGGTACAGCTGTTGTACCCATGACACTGGGACTTATTTAACTTAAAGATCCCAGTCTAGAACCTCTGGTGGCAATTGCGTACCTTTATTCAAATTAACAAAAATTGACCTTTTAAAAGGGGCTTATTTGGAAAAAAAATACTGCTTGAGAACAACCGCTGTAAAGGACTCTACCAAAGGAGTCTACCACTTGGTGAAAAGGTACAAGGTCACCTCGAGGCCCAACATTTAGACTTAGTGGGCACATTAGTGTAGATTGTAACTTGGGGACAGGAATGGACTCATACCTGGATGGCCCGACCAAGTAAAGTATATGTGTGGGAAACACTGGCCTTTGAGAGCAGGAAACAAAGAAAAAATATATAAAAAATAACAATTTTAAAGTCTTTGAAAGAGCAAATCATACAAATCTATGAGACAAACTTTAAAATGACCTTCTTTCACATGAAAAACCTTCTATTTTTTGTAAAGCAACCGCTTCGAAAGCCTTTTCAGCCTATTAAACAACTGCCAACCAGACGACCTAAAATGTTTAAGTCAATGACATGACACATCAGATGAATCAGCCACTTAATTCAGTGAATGTCATCTCCTTTGACGATAGCAGTCAACAAGCGCATATCAGTCGGTACCAACTCTGCAGCCCATTATATTCCTGGATGGTAAACAACTGTGCTGTGTTCCTTTAGTGCCTTAAGTGTAGTTACTACAGCTTCTGATCCGAGGCGCTAACGAATGAGGGATGAGGCAACCTGGCGTCATTTCTTCAGAGAACAATAGCACATTTCAAAGCCCTTGTACAAACTATCATTTCTTTCCCTGCTGCGACTTGACTCATGTGAACTATTGAAGTAGCTCACAATAATTGGAATTCCATTAATAACAAACAGCGAAGTAAAAAAAAAAATGCTTGTGCTTCGCCTCTGACAAGATAATAACTGCAAAAGGAACAGACGGCCTCATGTAGAGAACATCTTCACACTGTTATTGCTGTACAGTCGGGGAGCCTGTGGTGCAGCTGTGAGGCTGCGGAGCCTATTGTCCACACTAGAGCCCAGACAACCGGCTGAGCCTTTGATCCTTCAGTTACTCCTCAATTACTCATTCACACTTTCCTGATGCTGCTACCTGTTCATCTCTCGCTCTCTCTCTCTATCTCTCTCTTTCCTGCCTTGTACTACTTTTTTCTCTATTCTCAAGCCAGGGCACCATCAACCAAACAGAATAAGCTGCACAAGGCTGAAAGGCTGAAAACGGGGGGGACGGTGATGAAGCTGGCAGAGTGACCGAGTGGGAAGGAGAGTGAGTAGCAGAGGGTGACATGCGGTAGGCGTTTGAGGGCAGCACTAACTACAGAGAATGGCCAGCAGCAGCAGCAGCAGCAGTTAGTGAGCAGGCTTGTTATCAGTGCGGCCAAGATAGCCGGAGAAATTTTTCCCACGGCCAAAAACTACCAAACCGTGAGAATTGAGACATTCGGAGCGATAAGCCTGCCGTGTTTTTACCTGAGGAGGCAGGATATCAACCCGGAAGGAGGGGTAGTGTGTGCACGTGTAGCTACCACACTCCCCCAGCGGGCTCACAGCTATGTTAATGCCATACTCCTAAAGAGATGTGAGCGTGTGGAGAAACCGACGGGGCAGTAAACACAGGGAAATGGTCAGTGAAAATGGTTAGCGATAATAAGGCTCTGGAGAGGACAGACCTTCATCAGGCCACAGCGTCGGCTTAGCCCACTCTCAGACTGATTTATTGGATTTGATGCTCTGGAACACACACACGTTTGCATGCGTACATACAAAAACGCACACACTCACACAAAACACGCACGCAAACACATGCCCTCAATCCGCAGTGTGGGTCTCTAAGGCTGAATGCGGAGTATTTTAAAATGGACTCATTTTGGGAAGTGGGGTAGAATCAATCCACCTCTGTGCCACCTTCAGGGTAAACACTCATTATATTGGGACTCTGATCAATAGTGCAAGCTCAGGGAAATCCATTTAGAAAATCAAATATGGGTAAATACTGCTGTCATGTACCTCCCTGCCCCGAGTCCACCCTGACTTTGAAGTCTAGAATTGAAAAGTAGGATGCTTCCATAATTTACCGCGGGCTCAGCCAAACAACAGCCAATAATATTTATCCTGACTTGACTAATTTTTGAGGGTATTTTCACCAATTAGTATGCTAATTAGAATCTTTTTTTAGCAATTGCAGCCATTGATGTTGTTGACAGTCTCAGCAGAAGGAAGGAATTTAAAGTGCAGCACTTACATCACATCTTCGTCATCCGCCCGGCCGAAATAGGGGTGACTGGAAACTGATATGGCTGTAACGGAGAGAAATCGAGCATTGTGTTAGCAGTGGAAAAAAAAAAACAACAGCATGCAGGGCTATTTCTCAGCACTGGAACCAAATGAGCAATGATATTCTCTTTGCCAGGGACACAGTTAATTGAAAAATATAGTGCAAGATGATTTCATTTGCCAGTGCACACAAAGGAAATTGAATTTTCTTTATCATTTTTCCAGGGTCTTCGAGCTGCTACCCTACATGTCTCCGCTTACATTTCTCGAGATAGGAGAGTTCAACCAGAGAACAGCAGCCCCGGAGCAGGTTGGAGGCTCGCTGCCTTGCTCAAGGGGCACTTGGATGGGACTGATGGGTTAAAGTGACAAAGTCAAATCTGATCTGGAATCATTAATCAGATCTGATATGTATCTTTTTTTTCCCAATGGGATTCAGCGACAACTAACAGTTATATTCGTTGGTTGATGTGAATAAATAAATAATTGCAAAAAATTAAATAAACACATTTCTTCAAATATCATACTTAAAAGTAATATATTACATAACGATACCAAGTTCATTCATTCATTCATATCAACATGATGGAAATACTTTACTCAGAACTTGTAACTGAAATACATCATCAATATCAGAAATTGTCTGTAGGTTATGTATGTAAGTATGTAGAGGTTTCCTATCCGGAAGCTATTTTGAACAAACACTACAATTGGCTCTATACACATAGGACAGATGCTTCAGTCATCCAATCAGAGGACGAGAGAAGTTTGAATAATGATCACCTTGAACCACCTCAACATCAATGAAGCATAAACCCTTTATTCCCAGAAAACTGTACGCTTAAAAAATAATTCCATTAAAAACATGACAGTAATTAATGGATTGCCAAAGCTGTAGCTGTGTTTTTTCTGTTGATCGACTTATATATTAATCACCCAAACGAGCACAATGGGTCAGGATCTATAAAAAAAACAATGTAGAACACTTTAGTTCTCACTGCCTCAAGCTGCGGCTGTTATTTTATTCTTAAAAGCATTAAACCAGGTTTATTCTCAGTTCACATCTCCTGAAGGTGAATTATTAAACAGTAGAGTAACTGTGTATTTACTCTGTGGGATGGGGCAAACAGACTTTCAACACAAAGCATTGTTGCATGTGGGAGTGATCAGAATCTCTAGTGCGGAGAGTGGACAGGAGCGCGATGGCACATCTGCGGCGGTGGGCGGCTATGTACAGAAATCCTGTGAGAGGGAGAGAGAGTGTGTATAAAGGATCCCACCCCAACAGTTGGTGCTTGCAGGTCACAATGTGAGGCTGAGGGGCTTCGCATCTGACAGACCAGCCTCTCACCTTGAAAAGTAATCTCCCTCGACCTCCACCCACCTGACTCCACCCCTGCCACCGCTGTGAGCTTCCAGGTAACATTTAAATGATTACCCTCGAGCACTTTCATAATCCGGCGGGGGGAAAGAAATGTGTGCGCGCATGTACTTCCGTGTGTTTTCTTCATGTGTACGTCTGTGTGCGCGTATGCTGGCGTAGTCCTGGTGGCAGGCAGATGGTCAGGGAGATACTCGGAGCTGAAACAGTGCTGAAAAAAAAACGTGGGCCAGCCTTCGTTCTCTTTAGCACGGCTCCCCAGTGAGTGGCACTCATCAGTATTCAACGTGCATAATGATGTGAGTCTAAGGACACACAGCACCCCCTGGCTTTAATCCAGTGAAATGAACCATGAGTAAACACACTGTTTACAGCTCTCTTAATATTTAGCACACAAAATGCAGCGGGTGCTCGATCAGTAACACCTTTCCGGGATGGAAAGATGTTCCCCGTGCCGACGTGAGCATCGGTTTTTCTCACAACCCAAGTCATTTTTCACAGCTTTTCTTTCACAGTATCCAAGAAGTGTCGGGTGTCTGCATGAATAAAGGACAGCACCAGCAAAATGCTTTTTTTCTAAAATCACCAAAATATTACAAAAAAGGAGTGAGCAGCAATAACTTTTTATTACCACGCAAATAAAGTTGTACATTTTACTGTTTTTGTTTTATTCCCCACCTGCTCCACCTTACCATATTTATGCGGGTCCTTGTCAGCTGGTAGTTTGGAGCGTAGGATTAAGTTGCTCATGCTGTTTAAGTATGCCGGCATTGTGTGGTGGCCTTCAGGGTTGTACCAGACCTAAACGCATACAAACACAGAAATGCACAGACACCAGGAATCACACCGCTGCAGACCGGAGTATGTAAGTCATCTCTTACAACACACCATTCCAGTGTTTATACCAAGGCTTTAAAGAGACAATAAATGAAGACGTCATCATGTGAGGGTTTTTTAACACACTAAAACAGCGGCACAATTGCTGCAGTAAAGCATATTTACGATGACACTGATGGCGCAACAATGCAGCGCCGTCTGCGAGCCCTGATCTCGTAGCGAGGATGTCGTGTTTTAGCGCTCAGCTACTCATCAGGGCAGCGGTTAAAATGATAATAAGACAGGCAGCGAGGAAGCGGGAGACAGATTTTTACCTTAGAGAGAGTGCGGTTTTTGGGCACTGTTAGTATGTCCATCTGCAAGTCAGGAGGGAGCGGCATGCCGAAATCAAAGCCACCATACCTGAAATAACCATCACAGTGCACGGGTCAAAACGTACAAATGCTGCTGAAGGATGAGATGTGACACACTGCGCTGGCTTGTTTTTCATTTTAATATAAGCAAACAGATTCAGAGCATTTAGTTGTTTTTTCTTTTAGTAAAGCACGTTTCAACATTTTGTTGATCAGATTTATACTAGTACGAGTAACATTATTGAAGAGGTACTATGAGCCTTATCGTATTAGCTGAACCAAGCACTTAGGCGGCGACCAAAATCAACAGCCAATTAGATTTCTGCTCATCCTTCCTGAAAGGAAATTAATAAAGGTCTCATGTTGAGTGATAATTAGATCTGACTGAATTGAATTTGACGTGTTCCTGAAGTGGTCAAGCTTAAATCATGAAAGTAATAACATTAGAAACAAACTGTGAATTGAGATTTTGGCTCAGACTTTATGACCCTACTGTATGTATTTCAAGTTTTTATCAAGTTTAGTGTCTGTCATACATACAAAACACAATTTTGTGAAAAACCAAGCAAACCTTCCTGTCATCATTCCCTTAAGGGTCATCTTGAACTCACAACAATAATAATTGTATAATACCATATGCCGCAGTGCTGTGAAACCCTGATATCTTCGGAGTTGGTTATTGTCACCGTGAACATCTCACGCCGCTGCAGCCCTACGTGATATCAACTGCTTGGATTATCACAGAACGTCAGTTCATCTAATTAACACAACTAGTTTATTGATTAAAGCTCAGCGACGTGCAGGTTGAAAAATCTAACTGTGTCCTCATTAAAGCGTGAGGCAGGTTGCATGTACCTGTTCCTGATGAACTTGTTCGCCGTGCCCACCAGGTAGTTCTCCACGTTGAGGCCGCTCAGGTTGTACACGATCTGAGCTGAAGGGATCTTCTTATGGGGAGGCTGGAAGTTTTCCCCTTGACAAACCTGCAGCGCACGGAACAGACAAATGCATTGTGCTTGCCCTTTCATCGAGTACATGAGCGAGAAAACACATAAACTCACTCTGTCTCTCTCTCACACACACACAAACACACACACACACACACACACACAAACACACACACACACACAGCTCTCAGTGACCCGGTCTCACCTGTTCCCGCTGCGTGCATTTGCAGACACTAAATGCTCTGGAGCTGTTCCCACTGGAGCTCCACTTGCTCGTGCTTCTCGTGCAGACCCTTTAAAAAGAAAACCAAGTGAAATGGTGGGTCGGTGAAATGATAATACCACAAGACCATCACGTGTTTAAACTGAGTTGATACATTTGGCCGGGGTTAAAGCTTAAAAAAAAGCCTGCATACAAAAAGAAAAGCAAAAATCTGAAACTAATTATATCGTAGCTGCGAGCTTGAATGTTTATTTGCGAGATCAGGACCAAAATATATATATGTATTTTATTTTTTTTCAGATATCAAAACAGTTTTCAAATCTGCTTAATACGTGCTGTAATATCATATTGTGTGAGATTTGCTCGTGTGGGTTGATGCTCAGCTCCCTCACATTTTTTT
>CAEMYA010000051.1:5734461-5776155 GCA_903131615.1 Diplodus sargus
TCCAATAAAATGTAAACAAGGAAATGCAGCACTCAGCACCCTTTCAGTGTCTGTCATTTTGTGATAATAGGACATCATAAGCAACATATGCAGTCTCCCTTGCACCATAAGATCTTTCCTCCCCCCATCTCTCTCACACTCTCTCAACGGTTCTAATTTTTTTTTTTTTTTTTTTTTCTGAGGATTTTAAAATGCATCCGGGGTCTGGTTCATGAGTGCCAACATTGATTTGAGTGCTGTAAGGGCAAAATCTCCCCCCTATAAACACAGAGTGTTTACGGAATACAAATGATCCTCCTCACATCGCAGAGTCCTGCTGCAGGCTTTCAGCCACATACGTCGAGCTGAGCGGCAGGAAAAAATTAAGGGGGGGGGGGGGACGCGAGAGAGGCGAGAGAGGGAGCAGCAGGAATTGGAGGGAGACAGTCTAGTAAAATGAAACAAGGTGAAAGAGGAGGCATGGAAAGAATGACAATGAGTGAAATATGAAAACACTGTGTGAGTGGAGAACGGTGGAACACATCCAGACACTGAGCACAGGCACCCAGACTGCCCCTGACAAATGTATCATTTTCAGGCAGAAAAAAAAAAAAAAGGCTGGCGTTTGAGGTGTGATAACGTACGGGTCATCCGACTTGTCAAGGCAGGCGTTATCGATCCCGGGGAATGACATCATGGCATCCATCAGCTGGCTGGAGTTGGGATTTTGGTTACTGCAGAGCCAGAAAACAAATAGTCAGCCTCAACACGACGATAAAGAGAACAGTTTAGTGAACTATGTCATAATTACAATGATACAAACATGAAGTAACACAAATAAAAGGTTGATTAATACAGCTCTAACAGACAGAGTTTGTATTAATTACTATTGATTTATTAAAATCCCTCCTCGTTGCTGTGGTTTTTCAAATAATCTGAATTCAAGGTTGGCATTTATAAAAGACTTTCCTGGTAAAAAAATAAAAATAAAATAAACTGGGTTCAAGAGGAATTTACTGACTCGCAACATTGTCAATAAAATGACAAATGGGGGCACCGCCAGAGATTTTAATATAACATCCTCAGGACATTTGTTGTGCCACTTTACATTTAAGTGGATTTCTTTTATTTGCGCCTTTAAACACACCGAGGGGTACGCTCATAAATAAACGAACAAATCATTTAGTTTGCAGTTCATACAGGCAGGTCTGGAAACACGGTGCGACGAGAGAGTTCATAAAATGGGACATTCTACAATCCACGGTTATAATAGGAGAAGACTGAAGTGGTCAGGGTTTGGAGTAAATTGCACCAAGTGAAGGAGCTCGAGTGTTTTGGAGGTCTTGCTCACAAGTGGAGTGTGAGATGTGCTGGACCTATGTGGTGAGGAGGGTGTTGAGCCGGAAGGTAAAACTGTCAATTAACCAGCGGATCTATGTTCAGACTCTCACCCATGGTCATGAAGTTCGGGTAGCGAAAGGATGAAATCATGGATACTAATGATTGGATTGAGTTTCCTCGACAGGCTGTCTGGGCTCAGCCTGAGCTCCTTTTTTTGCTTCAAGAAGCTACAAAATTCTTTTGAACCACCTGGGCACCTTCATTTCAAGGTTTTTCAAGCATGACCAACCAGTAGGACACCTTTCCAGGAGGAGCTGGAATACGTTGCTGGAAAGCCTTGCTTAGCCTGCTGCCACCACAATCTGGCACCAAGTGAGTGGCATACAATGGATGGATGGATGGATGGATGGAGCATCTTCTCCTGTCAACTGCCTATAACTTTATTCAGCATTCGACAACCCAAACACTGATCTCATTGAAAATAAATAAATATAATTTCCCAATCTATTTTTGTACATGAAGCGAAAGAGGAAAGCATCCATACAGTCTCTGATACAGATTGGCACCTCAGCAGTTTCTCCCTCGCATCATATTCCCTTGATCAAACAAAAGCACTTCTCAAGAATGAAGCCATTCATCGCAACCTCCTGACACTCTTAATCTGCCTCACTTTGATCTCGACTTCCCAGCCGTCTTCATCGCAATCATCTCTTTCCCTCATGTTTTCTCTCGCCCCCGTTCCTTAAGGTCCGTCTGCCCTTCAACAAGCTGCAGCTTCAAATTCATTGTTTAACCAGCACGGCACGTCTTCCCTTGCAAATGATGCAGGAACCGGAAAAAAAAGTAATGAGATGCATCAAGCCTTCATCAGACTTGCAGAGGTGTTGCAGAGGCGGTGATGTGGTTTGAAAATGTGACCTTTTTGATGATATTGTGTTCTTCAGTCTGAGCAGTATCAATGTTGTAAACACCAAAACATGACACCTCAATACAACTTCCTCTGAGCTTTGCTTTTGCCATAATTTACGGTGTTTTAACCCAAAAAACACAAAAAGTCTGCAGTGTTTCTTGGAATCACATCGTCTCCCTTTGTGCTGTCCAAATGCCTGGTTAGAAAAAGAGCAAAGCTTCAGAGTTTGACTGAAGTGCTCCACACATGCTTAGTGTAAAAGCACCCTGATTAGCCTTATTTACTTCTGTGTGCTCCTCTCCCAGTCCGCTCCTGTGTACCCTTTGGCGACTGACCTGAAGAAGGAGTAGCTTGGTCCAAACTTGTAAAGTTCTGGGCTAAGCTCCAGCTCAGGATAGTGCTGGAGGTCTTTCTTGATGGAGCCCAGGCCCATAGCAAACACCACGAACAGAACAGGAAGCAAGATCTGGGCGAGCAGGCCCTTCCAGTCTCTGCGGCTGTGTTGGAACCTCTTGATCAATATGGCTGTCATCTGCTGCCAAGCCAGGGCCAAGCCGCGCACCATGGTCGAACCGGTAAGCTCTGGAGGGAAAGAGATGGAGACAAGATTTTTTTTTTTTTTTTTTTTTTTTTACAAATTAAATTCATTGAATTCTTACTGTCTCTAAGGCACACTGAGTTAAGGCTCACTGGCAGAATGTATCACAGAAGAAGGAAGAGCAAAGATTCATATCAACATCCTACATGCTTCCTTTCACTTTAAATATTCAATCATCAACTTTCATTGTTTTCATTGGATGTGATGTGAGCAGGTGAAAGAGGCAAATCGCAAAAGGTGGAGTAGAAGGATGAAAAATGGAGGAGGGACCACGTGGGGGAACAAGACACGGAACGTTACAGGGTGAGCAAACTTACTGATGTTGTCACCAAAGTTGGAGACGCTGTCGCTGTGGTCTGAAGAGAAGCTGTCGATGGAGCCAGTGTCAGAAACGGTCTCGGAGATGGTCGGGAGGTCGTCCTCAGGCCGAGCTTCTGTGTTGCCGTGAGTCAATTGGAGGAACACCTACGCAAGCGCAAAGAAAACATTAGCAGCTGTGTTTGTCAACGAGCCAATCAGTGTAATTTATGGCTTGTGATTATGCATACATGTCAACGTGATCAAGTTAATGAGCAGAAGCACATTTGGAGCTCCGGTATTTTTAAACAGGAATCATTCAAACGTACCTGAGCAGTTAAGGCAGTTTGTTTCTGTGCATGGGTGTTTTAACCTACCTCCTCGAGGGTGGTGTCAGAGATACCGTAGCCCCCCAGCTGCAGAGCGTCTAGGTTGGAGTCCAGTGCGGTCAGGAGGGAGCGATATGAGGAGGCGTTAGACGAGCCGAAGGGGGGCAGAGAGTAGACCAGGTCGCCCCCCTGGGCCTCCTTCAGTCGAGCTTCAGGTACATGAGCTTGGATGAAGGATTTCAGTTCAGCGTTGTCAATCGGCTCTGATTCAGCGTTCAGCATCTGCAGAAACAATTGTAGGAATATGTTATCACATTCAGCATGCTTTATTTTTTAAAGTTCCTATATAATGCTAATTTTACAAAGTGTGTATATTCATATTTGAATGCACAAAAAACACATTATTATTCTCATACTGTCCGTTTTGGTTTGTTTTGTTGTTTGTTTTTGTGTTGTTCATGAGATGTATGCTCTATCATAGTTCTCCTCCCAACATCAACCATGTCTGACTTTCATGACATGCTGAGCTCGGTGGGATTATCCACTTCTGTACTTATGACCTTTATTTACACTATTTATACACTCCCTGAAAGAATAAATATTAATATGTTAGCACAGCAGCACTTCAGTGCTCCATCTGTGTCACAAGATGCATTCAGGGACAGTACTGAGTACTTGGCAGCGCTCAGACCCAAAAAACAATCTCTGTGTTATATGTGTAAAATGTAAGAATACGACTGTGCTTTGTGTCGCATTTACGCACTCATAGCATGAGCAGTTGTGTGGCCTGTGAGGCGGCTGTATTGTTACCCCTTTGCAGAGGAGGGTATATTGTCACCCATGTTCATTTGTTTGTCGGGTGGTTGGTTTGTCAGCACGTTTATACAAATGCTAGTGAATGAATTTCCACTAAGCTTGGATGGAGGATGGGTCTCAGCCCAGGATAGACCCCGTAAACGTATGATGCTGATCCAGGAACCTTTTCTCACTTTCTTTAATGGCACGAGAGGCATTTTCCAACAATTTCAAAGGGTGGCATCGGTGGAGTTTAAAATAAATGTGCATCTGCTGCATCGTACTTAAAAACACAGCTGGAATACCTCCTGTGTGGACAGGCTGTTAGTTTAAGAAATGTTGTTACAGCTTTTAATCAACACATTATCCAAATAAGTTACAAGTCATCTGACAATGCTTTGAAGGATAAGATTATGAAACTGTCAACACATTTTGTTGGAGGTTTTCTGCCTTTGGGGTTATTAAAAAGATTGAGCACTACAATAATATGGCATTTGACACAAGCTGAAAAAGATGTGAGAAGAGCCAAAATACAGACCAAATTATGTAACTGGCATGTAGGATACTATGGTAGGAAACTTAAATTTCAGCAAGAAGAGAAAAAAAAGGACTTTAAATTGCAAAATAAGGAACGCAGTTGGAGCAATAGCATGCTGAAATAAAGTATGAGCCAGCTCTTAGTATTCGGCAGAGCATTATTTGTGTTGGATTTAGCCCATTTAGCAGTTTTTCAATTTATCCGATCCAAGTCAAACTGTTGCAATATGTATTATGCGCAACTCTAGTGTCCAATGTGGCAGAAATAAAACCTAGGACTTATTTACGCATGAACAGGCCAGCTCATCCATAATAATGCACTGTGAAATGTGACGATTTATGCGATTTATTTATCTCTGAATTGCAGAAGACGTGTCACTGTACTAGAAAGTCTGACTAAAAATGCACCAGAGATATGCTTCTGCTTCTGAGATTAAAAAAAATAATAATAATTGTGGACTGCAATCACTCAGCTTTCACTAATGCTAAAAGGTTGTCACGTCATCTCCCGTCTTATAATGATTTCATGTTTGTGGAGGTCAAAATCACAGGATGCCTGCGAGGATAAATACCTTCTTGGTGAGAGTCAGTTTGTAGCCTTGGCCCAGCTTGTCTTTCAGGTAGAGGGGGGATCCACAGCATTTTAAGCCTCCTCTCTCCAGGAAGGCGATGCGGTCGCTCAATACTTCAGCCTCATCCAGGTGGTGGGTGGACATGATGATGGTGCGATCTGACAGACACACACAAAGGAATATGTATAATTTGTGCATGCATAATCATACTGTCCACTTCACCCATAACTATAACTCAAATCAGCATCACAGAAGCAGTAGTCAAATTAATTTTGGTTTCCCTTGTTTTCCTCCCCTAGATGGTCTTTTAAGTGTAGCTGCAGACAGGCAGACATTCAGTAAACAACCAAAGAACCAGACATCACAAAGACAAAAGCTATACACAAGCTGCGTGATGCACATACAAATCATTAGAGAAACAGGCGCACCAACGGCAAGCGATGCATAAAGTTTATTTTGACATAGATTCAACTGGCACCAGAATCTCCTAAACATCTGAGACGTGGCCAATCACACTGGACATTATCTACAAATAGATGACATTTCGCAGTCTCCCTGCCATTACTGCTGCTACCCTGATAGAGCCAGTAGAAGAAGAAGAAGAAAATACTTCTGGATGCCTTTTAGATTAACTATATGCTGAATTTAAAGTTAGAAGCCTGAGAGGGGGGAAGCCCTCCAGGGTCAGCTCCAGGTTCCCTGCTCGTTCCTGTTCCGTCTCAGCAAATAGGGAGTTGGAGGCATTTTCAGTGGAAAACCCAAGAGTGAGAGTTTGGATTTGGAGACTTTGCACTCAGAAACTGAATGTGTGTGTTTCTGTGCAAGACTAGAAATACAATAAATGCTTGCATTCCACAGTTGACAGGGTGAATACAATGCAATGTGATTAGCAACACATTTATAATATACGTTTAAATACAACAGTGTTTCTCTGGGTGCCAGAGCTGGCAAAAGTACACACATTCTTTATTGTAAGCACTGAATTAACTTATTCACTCATGTAAAAGAGGCTATGAAATGTACTCAAAGTATAAAAGGAAAAAGTATCCCTCCAAAAGGTCTTTGCAGTTACAGTTTAAGTACTTTCTCAATGCAGTGGCCTTCAGACTTTTCATATCTGTACTTCGTTGCTTCCGACCTCTGCATGAAACCATTTAAGCAACAGGTTATACAACTCTCAGCCAATACAGGTAGATTTTAAAAGCTTTTTAAAATGTGACAGAGACTTATCCGATTGGATTAGACAGGGAGGGGGGAATTCGTTCCACAAAAGAATGAAGCCCCTTTGTCTTAAGTCTTGACTTTCAAACCTTTGTCAACATGTGGTTTGGCATCTTAAAAAGCAATCAACAAAATTGCGGAAATGAATTCTAAACAAATAGTGAACCAGTGTAATTCAGACAGAGCTGGTGAGATATGCTCCCTGCGCCTGGTGTTTGTCAGGAGCCTTGCTGCTGCATTATGCACCAACTTTAGATGGATAATTGCTGCATAATTGAGGCAAGTAAATAATGAATTGCAGCAGTCGAGATGAGAGGAAATTAAGGTGTGAATAAATTGCTCCACTAAGTTTTTGGAAAGCTAAGGTTGTGCTGGCAATACTTCTGATTTTACTAAATACTTCTGAACTCATGGTCAAATATTTAGTTGTCAGCCATCCAAGGCTGCATGTGTGTGTCTGTGTGTGTGTGTGTGTGTGTGTGTGTGTGTGTGTGTGTGTGTGTGTGAGAGAGAGAGAGAGAGAGAGAGAGAGAGAGAGAGAGAGAGAGAGAGAGAGAGTGTGTGTGTTGATTACACTGTTAAATATATGATCAGGACCACATAATTCAGTTTTAGACCATTTAGTCTTTGATGAGAGCACGGCAGCAGTGCAAAGATTTTACCAGTTTCACAACTAAACGAGACATATGAGTGTGTTCCATCAGTGTGGCAACATGGGGTTCTGTTGAAGTAAAGGATAATACAGCCAAGTTGTAGCAGAAGCAAACTAAACAAAGCCGGGCCGAGTATTGACCCTTGCAGGACTCCATGTGATATCAAATGAAGGGACACTTTGCCTGTTTGTTCTGATCTCTTTTGTTATTTTGCTATTTCTACCTGTTCTTCTTGTCAGTATCATTAGTGGAAGCAGTTTTCATAGTAGTAGCTGTAGAGCTCAATGGAGAGTTTGTAGAATCAAGCTAACAGCAGTGCTTGTGTGTGTTCATTGTGTGTGTGTGTGTTTCCGAGAGACTCACTCTTCTTATGCTGGATAACAATGTCCCAGATGCTACGCCTGGAGCAGGGATCGACTCCTGTGGTGGGTTCATCCAGAACCACCAAGCGAGAGCCCCCTATGAAGGCGATGGAGATTGACAGCTTGCGCTTCATGCCGCCCGACAGGGTGCCCACCCGCTTGTGTCTGTGAGCGTACATGCCTGTCTCCTCTAAGATCCTGGGAGGGGAATCAATGAAAAGCATTAAACATGGAGCGCATGTTAACATACTTTTTCTATGCATTGCTACACGGTTTCTGAGCCACAGTTCCATCAGTTACCCAGTGGGTGGTTTGGAGCACCAGGAGGCTGGAGGAGAGGTACAGTTTCTTGCCTTAAGGTTCAGTCTTATTATTGCTTCTCTTGTCACGCAGAAAAACCCACCAGAAATTGTCTCATGATGCAACTAGGAGCTCAAGCTGCAGCTTAATGATGCCATAGAATGACAAACTGTATTCTGGCACTTAGTCCCAAAAGATTTTCCAAAAAGACACAAATAAATAAAAATGAATAACATTTAAAAATATATATATATCTACATATTATTGATAATGTGAACTTGATATTGGAAAATACATTCTTCTAATTTTCCCAGAGAACAAATGTTCTCAACCTGCTTTCAGAGTCTGATATTTCAGAGCTCCTGAGATGCCCATGGGTGGCAGCAACAAAGCTACATGATGTAACTTTTTTCCTTAAAATAACAGCTTCAAACTCATTGTGATGGTTCAGTGTCTTGTAATAGGCTGAATGGTGTCTCTGTCTCAGCCTCTCTGCCCCCACATCACTTGATGTAACTTCAGTGAGAGGGTATGATAACAGAGTTACACACATTGTTTACTTCATCGTACTAGTTTTCAACACAAAACACTGTTATGAAATAATGAGTTTAATTTGTAGTTAGCACCAAAATTAGATAGTGCCGCTTCAATCGTATTTATCTACAATTTCCTTTATGTGGCTTAATTACTGGTGTTGGTACTTTATCCTATTACCTGCTACACTCTCATAACTTTCATCTAAATTAGTTTTTTTAATTGGAAGAACATGTCATTGTTGCCCTATTTTAAACATCTTTTAACAGAACAAGTTACAGAATATATCAAATGGCACATGACATCATGTTTAAGACAAAGTGCATTACGATTGAGCACATTATGATATTCAGCGTGCTCCCTGTACTTGATGACCGATCACTCACGTGCGGATTTGTTCGCTCAGTTCCCTGCGCGACCACTGCGGCGCCTTGATCTGGCCGTACAGCAGCAGGTGCTCCTTGGCGGTCATGTGGTCGAAGAGGACGTCGTACTGCATGCACACCCCCAGCTCTCTGCGGACGTCATCGATGTTCGTCTGCATGTCTCTGCCGTACACCTCGATGGCGCCCGAAGACGGGGCGTATAGGCCAGTCAGGAGAGACCTAAGCATGAGGCATGGGTTAACAGTTCATGTAGGATCATTTATTGTCATCTTAGAATAGTTTCTTGGTTATTTCATGGTTCATAATGGGGAAAAAGTTATAAATCACGCTCTTACTTTTGCTCCTATTTGCTACCTGGGGTATAAATGTTGAAAATGCCCTTTGTTTTTCTCCCATTAACTTGTTTTTGTACTTCACCCGCAGCACTTTCCTCCTTAAACTATGATTTATTGTTCCCAGGAACAATATAGGACATGAATTCCCTTCCTGGTTTTGGATGTTTTTGAATCTTATTCTGCTGCTGCATTCATTGTGCGTTTCTCTGAATAACAGCATCAGCAGAATTAGTCACATTTAAAATGTAAATGTAAGTGCTCCAGTTGATGAAGACCCGTCAGGCTAATCTCCACCACGCTGCATTTGCTGTGCCAGATTTGGACAAAACAATCTCGCTGTCAGCAGCGGGCCATTGAGATGATTAAAGGGATGCACAAATCAAATTTAAAAGACACCACATACAGTCTATGAATGGTTGAAATGCGTGCGTATTCATCTTAGGACATGCTGATACTGCAAAAAAAACAAAACAGAAAGAATAGTGTGCTGCACATACATGGTTGTGGTCTTGCCGGCTCCGTTGTGACCGAGCAGTGAGGTGACATGGCCCTCGTAGAAGGAGACATTTAGGTTTTGAATAGCCACTCTGTCACCGTACATCTTGCTGAGACCGTGGAGGGAAACGCCTACTGGGAGCTTTGAGAAGTTCTCGCCGACCTGAGAGGAAAGAGCGCTCTGACCTGAGAGAAACACAGAGACAGAAGCAACCTGTAAATCAAGCTAGCGGGGGACAGGAATAAAATGAAGAGCGAGGGGCATATATAAGTCTACTGAGGTGTCTGGATCAAAACAATGAAAGACCACAAAAGAGAGGACATGTTTCAAAACACAACAAAACAGAGGAGACAGCACTGCTTTTGGTTATCTGCCCCCGAGATACTACTATGTCATTTTTATTTCTGTACCTTTCCCCTTGTCGTCGGAGAAGACGGGCTGGTTGTTCTGCATGATGTTGGTGAAGAGGAGTCCTCTGCTCGCCTTAAAGTTAGACTTAACGCAACAGCACATGTCGGCCCAGAAGGAGGCTTTGAAGGGGAAGTACCATGGGGCAGGGATGCCGTAGTTTCCTGCGGGATGAAGAAGAGAAAAAACTTCTCATGAAGACCTGAAACAACTTTTGGTCTAAAGTTGTCACGATACCATAACATTGAAAGCAGAAAAAGATGAAAGTCCCAGTTTCCCAAAATAGAAGCATTTTGATCTTTTTTTAAAAATGAACAACCTGCAGAGAGTGCTGGTTCACAGAAAGCAACAGAAGACATTACAAAAACATGTTATAATATTAGCATCTGTGCAGCCTTGTGTTGGAAATCTAATTACAGATCTTTTTTTCTTTGTATAGTTTACTCACTTAGGTGTGCTTGAGTAGATTTTCATTTCATGTGGTATCAAAAAAGTGTCTCACTATTAATACTTTAAATTAGAGGTTAGATTACCAAGACAATAGTAAACTGCTGCATTTGCTTCAGGTAGAGGGAGGCTAACACTATAATCATAACAAAGATAATGATCTCAATCTCTTAGTTTACTTCAATGCTAATGCTAATATTGTTGCGCTGATGCTAACGCTAATGTTGCTGACTCCAACCGACGTAAAAAAGAAGACTGACTACTCTGTTAGACTAGGAAAAGTAGAACATGTGGAAATATTCTTCATATTCACTGTAAAGTTGTGCATAATATTTATACAACTAATAAATACATACATTCAGCAGACGTTCAGTTTAATAATTTCTCTCATGACATTTCACATCCATAAAGCCAAGTCTAACCCATCGTTTGAATCCCTCAGGACTGAGTTTAAGAAAACTTTGAGTAAATCAGATAATATATCTGATAGATACAGCGATACAGTCAGTATGCTACAAGAGATCCTCAGAGAAATCAGATTGTAGTACCTGCTGTCGCTGTTATCTTACTATTTTATATATCTATATATACATTTCTTTTTACCTTTTCCTTCCTTTACCTTGTGTCACAGTGCCTTGATGGATGTAATATCTAACTGTGAGAAAACTGTACGCTATATGCAGTATGTTCTCAGGATGCCTATATCTTTTGTTTTTGTAATCCAAACTGTCAGTGACGAATGATAAATAAAGCTTGGGGGGGGAGGATGTATCAGGACTATTTGACTAAGATCAACCTGCTTAATTTCAAAGGCTCCGATTTCACAGTTTACCTGGGAAAACCTTGCGGATGTAAGCCCCGATGATGAAGTAGAGGAGTGAGTCGATGAGCATCAGCCAGCAGAGCCAACCGAACGAGGCTGTGTCTCCAGAAATGGGCGAGCTGTACGAGTTGCTCCAGTGAATGCCTGGGAAAAGGAAAAAAAGTCAGTGAAAGAAACCTTTTTATTTAGCTTCCCGATGAGGAAAGTAGCTCTAGTCAAAAAGATCTTGTGTTATGAAATTCAGTTGTCTGCATGTGTGTACCTTCTCCCTGGGCCTCGTAGCGAGAGACATATTGACTGGCATAACTGAAACAGGTCGGGGAAAACAAACCCTGGAGGACGACGAGAGACAAATTAGACAGAATACAGAAACCAAAGCCCAAAAAAAAAAAGGGGGGTAAAACACATCGTCTTTTTTTCACACAATGCCTTTCGGTGATTCCTCTCTTGCGAGCTCTTGACAACTTTGTGCAAGTTCCTGAAGTGATACTTTCCCAAACGTGATGTGAAGAGTTTTGTTCAAGGCAAACAAGGCTTCAGATGTACACAGTGATGTTGCGTTGAATAAAAAATGAAATGTTTGACCTACAACCATTGATCGTCGTGCAGCGTACTTTCAGTGGAATAAAGATGTGTGAAGGAACGAGCGCAATTTATGTCGGCATAAGAAGGGAGGAAAAGCTGTCAGCGCACCCTTCAGTCCTCTGCTAACTGTACTTACTGTCAAACCAAATACACAAAAACAAAACCTCACAAGAGTAAACAACCAGAGGCACTGTTTATTCAGATAGAGTAATGGCATTGTGCCTCCTTCTATGTTCATTATCTCGCCGTTCAATTCTCCGAAGCTTCCAGAGCAAATCTGATTCTTTGCTAATTTGAAGCTGGAGTTGGTAGGTTATTTTAAGAGGTTAGGTTTGTAGAAAATCTAAACCCGACACCAAAATCTGGTCTCTGCTAGTCCCACTAGCTGCACGGCTAACTGAGCTAACAAGCTTACAGTAGCTACAGTTAAGGATATAAACACATATAGACGTAGAAACAGAATACAGTTAGCAGCAGGTAGCAGCTACCCTGGTGATATGCTGCCATCCGTTGGGATTATGAATTCGAGGTGGCTAAATGTCATGTATTGCACCTTTAAGTAGTAGGATCTTTATCTATGTATCTAAGATTTTATTTAAGCTTGTGGATGCAGACAGGCAGGCGTGTTCATGTGGTTTGGAGGAGTAGATTGGATGTATTTTTTTCAGTGGGATACTTTAGAAATCCAGCTTGCTCTTGCCAACGTTGCCAACATCAGCTTTTAAGATCGCGCATAAAACACCACATGAGTCGTGACAGAAGAGGTTCCTCACCAGGAGGCTCTTCTGGGAAAAGGTGAGCTTCGTCTCCACCGCCATGACCACAATGAAGGGGAAGAAGCAGAGGATGTAAATGAGGCTGCCACTGAGTCCGGCGATGTAGGTCTTGTCGAAGAAGGAGCTGACCAGGTAGCTGAAGGCCAGGATGCTCAAACCGTAGTCGCAGAGGTACAGGAAGAGCAGGAAGCCGTCACTGTGGGGCAGGATGCTGCCGTGCTTCAGGATCAACGTGAGGATGACGATGGTCAAGGTGAGGTAGGTGGCGCACTCGAAGAACCAAGCGAAGAAGTGGCTGAGCGGGTTGACTCCCATCATTTTCATGTACTGTGGGAAAAGAGAGAATAAAATACAAAAGCTGTGCTTGCTTTCTGCCGGCGCTTATGAATGTTTACAGCAGAGAAGAAACACGGAGGTCAGAAGTCAATTTAACATTTGTTGCCGTGTTTCGGAGCTCCGAGGGAAAAGCGAAGAGGAAAGACAGTATCATTACAGGGCATCTTGGCAAGCAAAGAAGTCGGTGTTCGCCGCAGAAATACAGTGACGGGTCTGATCATTTTTCAAGTGAAAGAAAGCATTACCTCGTGCAGCCTCAGCTCTCTCTCGTGCACCAGCTTCTTCACAAAATCAGCCACAAACAGAACCCAGGCCATCATCAGCATGAGAGGGAAGACAAAAGAGATGGCCTCCAGATACCTGGGGGAATACAGAGGTGCCAGCTGTCAGTCAAAACTTCCAGAAAATCTACCATCCAATCACTGTCAACGACAACAGATGAAAAGGCCTATCATTCAGTCACGGGCTTGACAGAGACGGAGATGCAGAGGGTGGAAGAGCAATATCGAAGCGGTTTTTTTGACAGCTGCGCTCTCATCCTCGCATTATTTACGCAAAATAAATGCCTCTTTGTTTTACTTGGGAATTTATTTTTTTTTCGCCTAATCGTATCTGGAGCCCGACACATAGGAATTTAGCGCTCGCAGGGTTTTTTTTCATACTACACGGCTATATTTCACGGCTATCGTGTCAGAAAATGTGTTGTTGAGTAATAAATCAGAAGGACGGCGAGGCGAGGATCATCATATCTTATCGTTGGCGGAGCCGGCTACAGTGGCCCCCGCCGGTGCTTCTTACATGAGATATCAGCTCTGTCTTGAGACACACTCGAGGGCAGGCGCAAACCTCACGCTCAAGCATGATTTATTGGCGACAACCAAGAGTATTGATGCACAAGTAAATGCCAAACCCATGTTGGACTCGGATATATACTACCGAGATGATTGGCGTTCTTTATGGATGGTTATTAAAGGCCTGAAGGTCGTTTCAGCGTGTGTGCGCGTGTGTGTGTGTTTATGGACTTCAAATATGTATACACAATAATGGTGAATATTCATGCACATGGTGCATGGAGCCAATTACACAGTGAAAGGCTCCTGTGAATGACTACTTACTGTCAGTCCCAAGTGGCAGATGAATAATGAGAGAGCATGCATTATTCCACATCAATGGCTGCATGTCCCCTCAGAGAGGCCCTGTGCATCCTTTCATGTTTCCTACGCATGCTTCCATACGGGAGCGTGTTCATACTGCATGTGCGTGTACGTGTGGGACTCACTCATCCCGCAGGTGGCACGGATAGGGGAAGGGCTGCAGCTGGACGGCCGGCTCCGTGACTCTCTGCCCAGTCTGGGTCTCGATGATGGCCCGATCGATGCTCTCCTGCAGGTAGACGAAGCCCCGGTTGTAGCGCATGGTGAGGCTGCTCGAGATGTGGTTGTCCTTCACGAAATAGGGGTTCCGGACTCTGTCGGTACGCATGACGTTGTCCATGTGCATGCGGATGGTGTAGCTGACCTTGGGAGGCAGGGAGGACGCGGAGGAGGAGGAGGACCTGGCCTTCCTGGACGAGGAGTCGTCGTCGTCGTCGTCGTCGTCTTTGGGGAGCTTGAAGATGACACCTTAAAGACGGATTGCAGACGTTTCACCACATGCAGTGTACAAAACTTTTTTTCGCTCCTCGCCCCAGATAAGCTGTTGTTTGAGTCGGATCGGTCACAAGCGATCATGAAAACTTCAGAAGAAGTAACACTGCATAATGGAAAGCAAAGTAACAACCTAGCTGGATGTAAAATTGGGCTGGAGTCCTCTAATGTGTGGGGGAAGATTATTCAAAGGAGCGCTGCAGGGATGAGTCCTAACGCTTGGAAATAAGTTCGTATTTTGGCACTCTCAGTTCCCTCGTCTCAAAGTCAATTACTACTTTGAAATGTTTTGCTACGTCTGTGGTTAACACAAGCTTAAGGGGTGTTAACATTTGTTCTACAACATAAAATACATCAGTTAATACCCTACAATTTTGAAGCCTTTAAACATCCATCCAAAGAGGCTGAAGAAGAGGTCATTAAACATCATCACGCTGAACACAGAAACTCATCTGCTCACGAGTCCGCCGTTACTTATAAACTGTTCTCACTTAAACTTCCCACCCTCTAGCCTTAACGATTGATTATATTAAAGCAACAGTATGCAGAAATCGCTCACTGAATCCAAAGTTGACATCCACTCAACGACCACTGGAAACCACTGCGGGTCGGTGCCCAATATTTACTCACTCGCGTAGAGGTCGCGGTTTTTGGCTAATTCTTGAGCCGTGTCGTCGAGCCGCTCGGCGGAGTCGTAACCCCGGTAGCGGTCGAACGTGATGCAGGAGGAGAGTTCGACCATCAGGGTGGACAAGGTGGTGATCTGTCTCAGGATGGGCTTGTTCTTCTCCAGCATCTCCGTCATGTTAGCTTTAAAAAAGAGACAAATGTGAATCTGATTGCATGGTTTAGTGCAGTCTCAGCTTGGATTGCTGTAAATCCAAGAATCAAAAAGATAACGATAATTTGCTGTGACTGTCGAGTGCCATGCCCCGTTATGTCATGTTAATTAAGACAGAAATACGCTCTGACAATACAAGGTAGTCTAATTAAATACCTGCACGTCAGAGTCAGACATTCATAATCACATCAAGGAGAGAAGCCCGAGGAAATTCGCGTTGCCCTGAGTGCAACGCTTCCTGTAAACCTACGGAGCAGTCCTGCTTGCTTGAAAACCCCGAGTATTTTACAGGCAATAGGTGAGGGTGGAAAAGAAAGGTAAGCCTGCTATCCGCGGCTTACAAAAAGTAAGACCTTCAAATGCTCACTCACAGAAGCTGCTGAGCGTCTCCTTCATTTTGCCGACATTGATGTCTGTCTGCATCTCAATGAAGTTCCTCACAAAGGAATTGCCGAGGGAATTCTGACAGGGAGGGGAGGGAGAGTGGAAGAGACAATGCACAACATCAAGATTCAGCTGCCGAAACTCGTCGGAAGACCACGGCGCAAGTTTATCTCCAAACTTTCGGAATGACGGCGAGCCGGCTGGAATAATCAGATATGCAACAGAAGGCGGCTGTGAGCGTTCGTACCTGCAGCATCGGCAGCGAGTGGCCGAGCAGCTGGGCCGAGTTGAGGACGTAGTCGGAGGACTCGATCCACTCCTCGGAATGCTTCCTCAGATTTGCAAACTCCTGCAAGGTCGTGTTGGCCTGGACAAGGACAGGACGAGGGCGAGAACAGGTGAAACAGCTGGGTATCAGGGAGATGTCATCACCTGCTGTGCTTGTGTGTGTGTGTGTGTGTTCGAGTCTGTGCAGGCAGCAGCGTGCTAGAAACAAAAATTGCTCAAAATAGAACCACAGCAGAGGATGGGGTCGCATACAAATATGTGCACACACACCCCCCGAAACGCTGCATTTCTTGTTTACGACATGGCGTGAAGACTAAACAGGCAACCGTCGCCTAGAAGAGGTAGAAACAGACAGAAACGGAGTCAGAAGACAGATGAAGGTTTGTGAAGGTGTGAACCCCGAGACAAGCTAACTGCCACATGCTCGAGCTGAAAAACAAAGGAAACAAATCAGAAAGAAGAGGACAGTTTCAGATGCAATTCACAGTGAGCAGACAGGTGAGTAAATTATTCAGCTAGCTTAGCCTGGCAAACCGATACATGGCGGAGTAGTTTGTTGGCTGTACGTCAATAGCAATAAATCATTTATCTCGTGCGTGCATGCATTCATCTATGCTGCATGTGCTTGCGTACCTTCTCCATGATGGCCCTGGTGACAGGTGTGTCGGGGGTGTACAGAATCTGTCCCATCAGCATCGGTTTGAGGAAAGCCCAGGCGATGGCTCCACCTGTGGTGTTGACCATGTCCAGGTACATGTTCTGACAGAAGGGAGCTAAACGAAGAGAGAAGACGGACAGTATTAACAGGGGTGAAAAGTTTTATTGGGCCAACAAACACTTTTTTTTCATGTTTAGTTGCTTTTGTCCAAATATTTAGACAGTTTGAGCTGACAGGATGAGGCCGGTTTTATTGCAGCAAATCCCATGAAAAGAGCAAAACCAACAGCGAATAAGTCAGTTTCTCACCGCTTTACAACTTGTTTACCCGTGTCTATAAGCCGACACATCCCCAAGAAACAAATATGTCGTTTTAACAGTGTTTGAAGTTGAGATGAATTCATTTGTTAGTTTGGGCCTTTTTACAAGATAACCTGATGATGTAAAAAAAATAGAGTATCAGCAGCATTATTATCTAAAACTACAAAATACATACGCTGACTGTTACTATTTCTCTCAATGTCTCTGACAACTATTAACCTGCGTCTCAGCTCCCCTCTCACCACTCACTGGCAACACTGCACATTGTCATGAGGTTTTGTACCCCAAACAATGTTACACAATGACATCACAAGCATACAGGCTTTCTGCTGCGAAACAATGAAGGCTCCAGCTATTATGGTTTATATCTAAGATCAATTCAAACATGTGCACAATGTCAGTTTTCATGGAGTTAATCCTCGTTCTTTTTATGGTAAAGTGAGACTTCCATCCTGTAGTCTTGTGGGAGGACAGGTGGTGAACATGTTTAGCCGTGATTGGTTACTCAATATTTCCCCAACAGCTTGCTAGAATTTCTGTTTCAATTTAGAGCAATTAGTTTGGAATTTGGGATACTTTATTACTGCAAGCTTTGTGATTTAGACTGGGAAGACAAAATTAAAGACACTACCGAGTAAAGCTAAGAAAGTGTCTCTTTGACGTGCACACATTTGTGTGAATTCCATATACAAAAAACAGAATATCAAGACTAAAATTATAATGTTGCAAACGGTGACTGCACTGAAAAGTCAGTTTGCAAACGCCCTCCAAATCTGTCCTCCCAACGTACTGGCATTTCGTGGAATCTTGAACCTCTCAATCATCTCCTCCCTCTGCTGCTCTTCTTTGACGGAGGGGCTGGAGTCTGACGCGATGGGCAGCTCGGAGATTCCAAACAGAGCCAGGATACCGTGCCTGCACAGCGCTCGAGACAGGGTGACGAATGTGGCTTTGCTAGAGATGCTGGACCTCTGTCCTCTTGTCATCTATGGGAAAAAAGAGAGATAGAAACATATAATCCTTTTCATATATTAACCATCTTGTTTTTGGTCAGGAGTAAGGATGGCGATCACATAGACAAAAAAAAAAGAAAAACAGGAACACGACTACGTACTTCACTAAACTCGTTGTTTGCCACCAGGTTGAGGTCGTTCATGGAGAGCAGGTAGCCTTGCAGCTGACCAATGGCAGGAAGGAACTTGTTCATCATGTTGGTGATGACCTTGGCCATCTGAAGCATGGCTCCCACGAAGCTCTGCAGCTCTTCAGACAACACCATCTGAAATAAAGGGAGAGCCATTCAAACATGTTCCTGGACTTTTTGTTTTCCTCGCGGTGACTCTAGATTCAACAAGTGCATTTCCAAAGAGCCTTTTCTTATTCTATCGTGTAGATCCTTTTTTTTTTTAGATGGGTTTGAATTGATTGAAATGATTAATCAGCGCTCAAAATAAAAAAAAATGCTCTCTCTCAAAGGGTTCACAGCATTGAAAAGCCATAGTTACTGCCATACTGCACTCACTATTTTCCTCTCTGTCCATGCTGTCACTCTATTCTCTCTCTCTGAACAAATTACAATCATGTGGTTGATTCAGTCAAGGCTACAAGAGAAATAAAAGCAAGTCGTATCAGCTTTTATACCAGGCAGTCACGTAAGTCTTTTTCTTTATAGGCTACTATGAACCATAGTCAATATTTGTTGGTTGTAACATCTTATTTGAAAATTAAATTCAACAAAGCACCCCAAGATGTCTTCCAACATTTTCTCTAAAATCTGGAAAAATCCCTCTCAATACCTGAGCCTGAGACATATATATCCTTATTTTTCTTTATCTTTTAACCAGTAGCAGGTGGCTATCAAGTAGAGTTCTGTGAAACCATGTCAGGACACATTCGATAATCAACAACGAAACAAACAAGTAACAAACATTCACCTCAAAATGCCAGTGATGAATATAAATAGCAAGCTCTTACAGGCTACATTTTTCCCCTCCTGTGTCTGCTCTGTACCTCCACTGGTAATTGTTAAACTTCAATCAACTGATTTTTTTTTGCCTGAAACAAGCTGAAATAAACACACTGGCGTAATATCACCTTGCAGCTGAGACAGCTAACCTGTGAGAAAACAGTTGAAGAATGTTAATCGTAACTGAATCTATTTTTAGCTTTTGTTTGGATTTCGACAACCGCTAAAGGAAACATCCGCCTCTTGAGCAGCGAACTGCAACATTACGCCCACCAGCTTTGTCTACCCGTCGTTTGGCGCTGAGCAAACAGCAAACAGACGGATCTTGAGGGCTTTCTTTGCTGCAAACATTCTACTACGTCTCTAAAATATAGAGAGCATTTAAGTGAACCAGACCTGGCAATACGGAGTTTTCTGCTTGTTGTTATGAAGTAAACGTTGGGTGCACGATGTAACGGTGGCCTGTTGCCACTTTAAACACTGAATTTACAGTGATGTCATTCGTGCAAGCGACACCTAACAGCAGCTTTTAATGAAACTGTGAGTTAACCAATCAATAATGAAAAGCAACGAACATTTTGTTTTTACATTGTGTTTAGTTTGTGCTTCCAGCATTAAGTGGCGGAGGGCCAGTCAGGAAACATGAGATACTTAAGAGTTTCGACACAGAACAGCACAGCTGTTACTGTTGGAGTTGTATCAGGTAATCTTTCCACTCCTACATGTCCCAGGATGTTGACAAAAACTACCATTTTGGTTACATTGAGGAAATTTTGCATTTAAAGTAGAAGAGGACGATTAAAAAGTGCTTTGTTAAAATCAATACTCTTACACCTTGTGGCCATTTTAGAAATTCACTCCTAACCTCTACTTGTAATGTTCTGACTAACTGGATTTTATCAACGTTCAATTATTTTAATCTTAACTACTCTACATAACTCTATTTGCATTTTACATTTGATTAATTTACATGTTTAATTACAGAGCTTTAAGGCTTTTATATAGCTGTGCGTTATATTACATTTTAATAATGTGCATTTAATTCAATCATCCGATGTAAAACATTAGTTTTAATGTTTTTTATGAGCCCGCTGTAAGGCTGCCCTTTCCTCGCCAGTATATCCCCTCGTTTTTTCCATTTCTTTGATTTGTTTTTGACTCGTAAATGAATGTTTCCCCTCAGTAAAGTATAAATAAAGATTGGAAACAGGTAAATCTGTTCTACAGCTGCACATGTTCTTCAAATACAGGTGGTCTATTGGAGTCCTTCTGGAAATGACAGCGTTGGTTTTCTTAGATCAATCAAAAACATCAATTATGGGATTCATGTGTGCGACAGCTTCATCGGGAGAACGCATATTTTCTTGGACCAGAATAACAAGTTTCTTCTCTGACTTACATCTTCCTCAAACAAGCACCCTGTAGCATCAAACATGTTTTTTTCCAGCTGCCCAACAGAAACCATTTCTTTGTCCATTCAGTCATTTCTGCCTGTGTGCAATCACCAAACTCTCACATTCTCTATTCTCTTTTTTCACCAATCGAAGAAAAAAGAAGAAAAGGGTAGCATGTTATTTTTCTTTTGACAAAAAAAAAACTCAATCTCAATTCAGTCTTACTCTGTACATCAGTTTCTCCACGTTGACATGGCGAGCCATCAGCAGGGAGAAACTGTACCACTGCTCAGGGGACATGGAGCAGAACATCTTGGCCACATCCGTCTCGTTCATGTCCGCGGATTCTGCGGAGCCGCAGTGACGCAGGTTGACCAGCCAGGACAGTATCTGTTTGAAAAGCATTAAGGGACGATGGAAACAGTTAAAGCCCCCCACAGTTTCAGAGTGCAACGCCACAGTCGTAAATACAAATCCCAGGTCTGTGACGATTTGTCAGACGCAATGTAGGTGCTGACTACAAATAAAACTCATAACAATGTTATGTGTTGAAAACTTGTACGTTGAAGTAAACATGTATGTAACGCGGTGATCCGACCCTCTCAGTGAAGTTACATAGAGCAGAAACAAGTGACGGGGGCAGAGAGGCTGAGACAGAGACACCATTCACCCTGTTACAAGACACTGAACCATCACAATGAGTTTGAAGCTGTTATTCTAAGTTTAAAAAGTTGCATAATGTTGCCCTGATAGTTGCAACTAAAGCATGAAGAGGGTCACACACAATAACTATAGATAGGTGTAAATACGATCCCCGTTTTCTGTCTGAGAAAGAACTTTAACCATTAAATTAAAAAGACAACAGTGGCTGCAGTGGAGCTTTAAGCAATGCAGAGCTTTTGCTTGTAACTGGGTATTTTTGCACTGTAGTATTTCTAGTAGTTTTAGTAAAAGATATGAGTACTTCTTCCACTTCTATCTGCGAATTCGATTCACGATACGCTGCCCACGATAATGATCGATACGATACAGAGATTCTGCGATAATCAACACGTTGCAAGACCAAATCACCAAATGACACATCACAATATTGCCACAATATTGAAATGAACAATATACAAAAACTGCATCTTAGTCCAGTTTAACGTAGGCCATCATTCCAATCTGCATGTTTTAATAAAAAAAGAATACTGATATTTGGCGACAGCCAATAATCAAATCTCAATCAATATGTTGTCCCACCTCTAGCATATAAATACTTCTCCTCAAGATAAAACATCTATTAAACAGACTAACAGTTCTGGGAACCTTGAGTTATGATAATGTGGTTATTTGCTGAAGAATATACCAGCATAATTCCTTCTGCAACACTGCAGACCCTGAGCTGTAAACTGAGTCTCCAAATTGCATGAGGTCGTGATTAAATGTTGGCTTGCGCACTATATATATACTGTATGTGAGTAGATACTGATGGCTTACCACTAAATTGTTGTTCGGTAGAGTGGTTTTCATCAGGCGGTCCAGATCAGCTAAATCAAAGTCCGTGTGTCGCTGAACATCCGCGAGGAAGGCTGTTTCATTCCTCAGCATCTCTCCGACCGTCACAGCGGCTGCGGGAGTTAAGTGAAAGAAGTGCTTTTTATTACAACATTGATGTATACAACCAGTCTGCCTAGTTTCACTTCTATAATGGTGGAGACTAAACAAAAAACTGCCTTTAAAATCTCAGAAGAATTGTTGTTTCCTGTTGCATTTCTGTCATTTCATTTTTCCAGCAGGCGTCATGTAAATTCATCTGATAATAAATTACTGCATCGTGACTGCGGCTCCTGACTGCCACTGTGGCATCTTCAGAAGCTGAAAACGTGTCCTCAGCGAGCCAATCACAGTGAGGAAGACACGTGTTTAATGTTCACAGGGAGAAACAATTACAGACAAAGTGACATTGGAGAAATTGGCCGCTGTAATAAGTTATGATTGTTAGATAATGTGGCATCAGACACAAGTCAGTGAGCACCGGGTGAGCTGAAATGAGCAGTCTGTTGTTATGGAAACAAGGTTTGTGATCTGCTTTTTTTCCACTGATGGCACACCAGGCAGTGACCACAGCCCTAAATTAGAATTCAAAACTTAGTTTAACTCAAACTTACAAAGCTTATAACACCACAACTGTCTTTTTAACCCACATATATACATTTAGTTGTTCAAAATTGATACTCTATATACCATCAAGGGTATAACAATGGGCTTTTCTTATTCACAGTCAGCCAGACATCAAAAAGACAACAGAATCAGCTTCGAAAAGTACAATCTGTAAAGTAAAAATGCAGAAATGAGGGGAATGGTCTTGTAGGTCTATTATAAAACAGCAGTGGTGCAGAAATGTCTCATAACATACTGCGATAAGAATACAGAAACGGTTCTGATAGAGAGCAACATCTCACCTGGTGAGGTGACGTTAACATTGAGAGATCTCAGGCTGTTTGCGTTGATGTTCAAATCTTGAGTCAGCACAGAGGTCCTGTAATCAAATACACGCATACACACGCACACGCACACAAACACACACACACACACACACACACACACACACACAGAAACACAAACAGACAAAAGCACTTCAGTCAGGAAATATAAATAACGTTTCTTTAAAAAGAAGTGTTGCCTTCATTCGAAAAAGTTTAATGCTTCAAGGCATCCTGCAGGCTAAATGGCTGGGTTGAAAAACTGCGCTTATTGGACCCAGGTGACAACGAGAGGTAACTGTCTGATTTTTTCAGACTTAAATACCCCCAGATCCTGTGAGGTGAGCTCTGTGAAGTGCAACATCTCTGTGATACCATTTAGCAAACAGGACAAAAGGAATAACTGAGGCAGAGACGTAGACGACATGGCGTCCTCACTACAATAAAGGATGAAGACAGTGCTGTACCAGGATGACTGGACATTGTAGGCGATGGGGTCTCCGATGACGGCCACAAAGACGGCGTCGATCAGGGAGGTCATGTTCATCGCCAGGCTCTCAACCAAGGTCTGCAAGCTGGGTAGAAAAGTGTGACAGAGCTGACCGGGCTCCAAGGAGAGGGCCTCCATCAACAGACGCACAGTCTCCGTGTCCTCCAAGGTGCACACCTACAACAAATCAGTCAGTATTTTAATTTCTATCCATGTTATTTGTGTCTACTTTTTTAATTTGCATAACTGCACTTTGACCTGACTACAAATAAAAAAGCTCCTTTTTAAACCTCAGACTGTAATCACACCATCAACATATACAATCGTTGCGTCCCTACATCTTGGCAGTTCTTTACCATGGTTCATTTCTGGGCTAAGGAATCGAAGTGAACCTGGGATTTGTACCGCTGATATTTATGTCTCTCAGCCTTTGCCTTCAGGTCTGAGCAAAACTTTTGTCAGACCTTTTTTTTATTGAATACTTTACTGATTTATGGTTTGCAGTTTATTTTGGCACAGGCAGCAAACAACAGCTTCTGGCATTTAATCAAAAAGAATATCACCACCTCTGTCAAACTGCAAAAACCCATTTTTGCTCGAAAATGTTACCAAAGTCTAATCAGCGGTGTTGTTTTTGTTGCCTATTCATGTCTGCGCTGCAGATTTATTTTGCTCCAATTTGACAGCTGACTTCAAGAAAGTGAGTCGCCCAGTTTCAAACAACACATTGTTTTAAGAATAACACTGCAGGGACCCTTTTAGAGCACTAAGCCTTGACAACATGCTGTATAAGCTCTGACATATCAACTACTTTACTTCTAATTATAAACGTGCTTATTAAAAACACAATATGAACCCCAGCAGTGTTTTCAGATATTCTGAAGTACTCTCTTTCCAATTATGGTGAATGATGAATGTGTGAGAAGGGCAGGGTCAATGGAGAGACCTGAGTTCTCAGGAGGCCAAGTTGCCTTGTGAATCGCGGGTCTGTCAGGTTGATCTTGAGGAGCTCCGTGACTGTTCCGATGGTCCTTTGCATAAGGATCAGGTTCTCTGCAGGGGGGAGGGAGTGAATGAGAGGCGGAAAAAAAAAATGAGGGTAAGCGAGAGGTTATTAGAGTTAGACAGGAAGATGGGATGGGAACGGGAAAAGAGGGCAATAAGGTCTGTAAGGTGACAGAATAACATGACATCCCACTGGGCTTCATTACGACTCGCACCATTACGGGGCACCGTCGTCTGGCAGCGAGCGGCAAATGATGTGCTTAAAGTGAAGCCCTGTGCAGGACTGATGGGGCCAGAGGGGCCAGCAGCAGTAGATGCTGTCGTGCATTAAAACGCATCTGACAAGCCCTAAGAAAGGCACCACCTCGGGCAACAAGACGTGATGACAGAATATTTAATTAGGCCAAAATTAGACAATGGTGATGTTTAATCTCAGGGTGCTCAACACCTAGAGGCCTTTGCAATTACAACAGTTCACCGTGGGTTTGTGTATGTGTGTGAAGAATATGAGCGGGGTTTCGGAGGAGTGAAGCTCCCGCCGCTGCTTACAAAGTGGTTCTGTGCACTGAAAACATTATCACACAAGCACAGACGCCAATTAAAACGAGGTCATAGATGTCCACTTGTGTGAGTGCGAGGGGAGACGTTTAGCGAGGGCGGACGGGATAAGTGATTGAATTCTACTTTGCTAATGAGATTTAAAAAGGTGCTGAGTGGCTTTCTCCTGGAGAAGGGCCATATGGCCGTGGGCTCCTTAGGAACTCAAGCTAAGCTGATGTGAAGTCTTATTCCTCATATCTCCGGAATGAATTATGCCGCGCTATAATCACGTACACAACAACAACAACAGCATTAGCAAAACGTTTTATGGTTCTCCCATGGTCCCGAAACAGCCACGAAGGTCAGTTTGAAAGGTGGCTCTTCCATGAGGTGTCACCGTTTAATGGCACAGGCTGGCAGACATTACTTATATATACATACTGTCACAGCAGGTATGTAAACACAAGCTGTAGCGTCAGTGGGAGCTCTACAGTACAGCACGGGTGGGAAGGAATTCACAGAGGAGTCGGTCGGTAAAGTTAATTGGAAAAAGCTAACATCATTCATTTGGGGCTTCTCCATTTACCTAATGAGCGCACATTTCTTATAATGAAGTTGCCCTCTGTCCAAGACGCCTCTAACTGTCCGGACTGAGTCAGAGAGAAGGAGAATCTGAACTTTTACGTTACCTTGTGACTCTTTGGCAACGGCTCTTGTCATTTTCTTGATCGTCGAGGAGAACGGAAAGCTGTCTGGAAGCAAGTCAGCGGAATTCACGAGGAGATCCATTGATGACCTGGGGACGATTGAACAAGCTTATGAAAACAGGCTCTAGCGGAGAAACATAATGGTGAAAAGGCAAATAAAGATTCAAAGCGGTTGTTTTGAAGGTTCTATTTGTAAGAAAAGTTTATTTTTTGACTCTCGTCCCAAACTCCTCAAGTACAGAGGCTCATCAAATATCGAGGATTGTTGGTCGCCATCCAAAAGCGTCATTATGCCAAGTTGGAGAGCCCAAAGTGTCAGTTTTTGAATAAGAGTTGGGAATAAGACTAATTTAAGATGCTGCAGAGAATTCATATATCTGACGCTGAATAAAGTGCTTTCCAAGACTTACGTCTGAACTGCAGTAGGCAGAGTGAGGAAGGAGAGCATTCCAAGGCCAGCATCCACGGTCTCTTCTCGAGAGGCGTTCATGCCCCACGGCATGCCTCCTGTGGCTCCTTTTATCACAACGTTCAGATCAGGATTGGCAAAGAACACGTGGGCTGTCTCCAGCATCTCTGCCTGGGTCGGAGGGACGGAGATGGCTCTGAACATGGCGGGGTAGTCAATGTAGAACAGGTCTACGAAGTCATCCATGGGGCTCCTCATTGGCATGATTGGGGCTTCGCGTCTATGTCTGCTTCTCATCGTGTGGTTACCGCCCATCATTTCCTGCTCTCTCAGATGGTCCATGGGGCTCAGGAGACCACCGGTGCTTACCAACTGCCTCAGCATCGCAAGTGTGTTTCCAGTTAAGTCTTCAAACAGCTCCATGCTTTCTCCCATGTCCACACCCATCTGGGACACTAAAGACAGCAGAGGCCTGATGATGTCGAAGATTTTGGGCAGAGCCTGAGTCAGCAGGTCCAGACCAGACGCTTGGGTAGTTCCCAACCATTCAATCATCTGGATCGCCCTCTGCACAATAAAGCTTGTGTCACTGGATGCCAGAAAGTCCTCCAAGGCTTCGTAAACCATAGTCTCACTGTCAAGTATCCCCATGTCCATCATCAGTTTGACAGCGTCCCTCATCATGCCAATAACAGATGCTTCATCAAGTCCAGAAAAGTTTCCCCACATCATGGGCAACATGTTGTTCAAGGTGATGTTGGCAGAGGAGAGGTAAATCATTGCTGCTTCCTCAAAGAGCTTCTGGGGTAAACTGCTGTCCTCACTGAGATCGTAATTCTTCAGGATGTGACTCAGTGCTTTCTCCACAGCTTTAATGTACCGTTCTAGGAACGGGGCCGTGTCGAGCAGCTCATCTGTGAGCATTCTCAGGGATGACAAACTGAGGGAAAAAAATAAATGTCAAGTTAATTCCATGGATATAGCCTTCTCAAATGGAGTAAGGACTAATTCTCAACAGACTCTTTCATGCAATGACTACAGCTGTAATGATTGTTGATCGATCGGTCAGTCGATCGAGAGACATTTTAACATTTGCTGGTTCCAGCTGCTTAAATGTAAATATTTGCTGCATTTCTTTTACGACAATAGGTGGGTTTTTGGCTTTTGGACTGTTGGATGGACAACTCTGGGAAATTGTGATGAGTCCCTTTCACTGTTTGTCAACTAAATGAAGATTTATTGATTGTAAAAAAAAAAACAATTGGTAGACTTAAGGGTAACTCTGGCAATTTTACACAGGAAAGTATGTTTACAGGTCCTGGGGAGTACCACTGCATAGTTGAAAAAAGTAGGGGAAAAAATGCATTATGGGTAATGAAGGCACCAGGATTTTGAAAAGAAAGAAGATTGTCTGGCATTAAAAAGGCCATATCTCTTGTTCTGCTGTATTGATTTTGATCATTTTGTCATTTTGAATTGTTCATACTGAGTCCATGCCCTCAAAATCTTGTGCCTACATTACCCACAATGCAACTTAGCCACTGAGCAGCATCAATGGAGGTTATTTATCGAATGACATGTAGCTTTCTCTGGAGCCACAAAAGGCGTTATGCTACTTTTTCACATATGCAGTAGTATTCCTCAAGACCTGCATACACACTTGACTTCAATGAGTAAATTTGTGAAGTCACCCTTTAATTGATTATGACAATAACTGTTAGTAGAATCTGGCTGATATTACAACAGATCATTGGCCAATTACAGATATACTTTATTGTTTTATTGGTTGCCTGATATATGCCGATATGAAAACGAGAAAAGAGATTATAACCCAGTATTTGATGCTTTCATTCAAGTTCAGGTGCTCTGATGGCATTCTTAACAATAAAGTTCATTGTTAAACTGTAAGATTTCCTGCCTTTGTTACAAGTCTTTGTCGCAAGTGCATTTGAAGGATCATTGCAAAAATGTGTATATATCAGCTGATATATCAGTATCAGAATTTCTTCCTCCCTAATATCGCTATTGGCATCAAGTATCAACCAGCCACTAACAGTTAGTTGTATCCCAGATGCAAACCATGTTTTTGATTCACTTCCCCAATACACTGATTCCACAGAAGTCTAATTTCTCTCGTTTAACCGATAGTCATATTTCTTCATCATCTTCCCTCACACTCTCTGGCACAGTTTTCCCATTTTTTTTCTTCCATAATAGACTCTTGAGTCTTTCCACTGTGATCAATGATCTATAACTCATGTAATCAGACCTGATTGATTCCTAGCGATACGCAGAATGTGATCCTTATCACCATGCCCGGCCCATTATTGCAGCTGGCATATAAAGGGAAATCAATTTTAAGAGGATGTTTCGGCTAGCTGAATCACAGTTAAGTCATCTGAGCGGGCCTGCCTGTTTTTAGGGAGCACTCGCAAGAAATTCATCAAGTTGAAATGCAAATGTGATCACTCCAACGCTAATTATGCATGAGTCAAAGTGGCCCCTGCTGGTGCATAGGGGATAATGTTGTATCGACAAATGGAGTGGTGAGGTCATCTATAGGTGAGGACGGGTCGGCGTAGCGATGCAATTAGATGAAAAGTAAAGAACATTGCTCCAGATAACATTCTGATAAATACGATGAGACTTTGATGTTCAGTGGGTTTTGTTTTTTGATATGCTTGTACTGCACTGTCCTCATATCCTGTGGCTCCAGTGTGGCCTGGTCTGTCTGATCTGCTAAGACTCCCCTACTTTAAAAAAAAAATGGGAACAAAAGTATTGTATGATGGATTTCTCCTTATGTGACTTTTGAAAGTTACATCGAAGCTGCTGCTGTTTCATTCAAATGTACTGACACAACAAACTGATGGGTTTTTTTTTTAACATATGAGATTGCTAATTTAATGTCATGCATAATCACTAGCCACTTAATAATTTACTACTTTTTTCACAACTTGTATTTACATTTTTTCACAATGGTGTGTGTCATTTTAAGCATCTTAAATCTTGACACGGGCGCATCGTGTTAGCGATGACATCTGATTGTAGCTGTAAATAGTCACCTGTATTGCAGCTGCACGGCCTGGAGCTGTTTGAGCCAGTGATGCTGTGTCTCAGAGTTCAGAGGCTGGCCTGTTAGTTTAGAGAGCTGGCTGAAGAAAGCCATGACGAGCTGCTCCATCATTAGCGTGCGGTTAATGTTGGCTTGATAGAGGGACTCTACGGTCTTGACAATCGTTGCAGCTGTGGCGTTCACAGCCATTGGTCCCCCACCCATGTGCTGTAAAGACACCATAGAGCAGAGATGGATTGTTAGCTTAGTGGCAGCTTTCTCTGTGTGCCAACACTGCCTCCAAGTGGTGAAACTGATAATTGCACTTCACAACCGCTTTGACTCACACTCATGTTCATGTGAGTGTAGACACTCTGAGATGCACCGTAGGACTCAAGAAGAGGCTGCAGGCTGACGCTGCACCACGCGGCCATGGCGTCTTGGCTTAAACCCGCTGCCTCTCTTACTGGGTCCCACATTTGGAGAACTTCGCCGCACGACAACGTGCCATTAGCCTGGAGGGTAAAAGAGTTTACTGATTGTGTTTCACGTGCATTGTTCAGAAGGAAACCAGTTCAGTTAGCGAGACAGAGCTGGAAATAGAACAAAGCCTCTGAGAGACAAAAGGCAGGGGCACGAAGGAAACAACATAATGTCTCTGTTCATGCAGTTCACAGAGAGGAAAACAAAGGGCAGAAGTGTCACACAGGTATCATGGTTTCTCGCAGACTTACATACAAGGTATGCACCTGCACATAGTCTACACGCATAAGCACGCACACAGTGTTCGGGTGTAAAAAGTGTCATCTGCAGTTGACACTTCTGCCACAGCAGGCGTCTCTGAAAGGTTGTGACAAGGTTCCCTCCAAGATACACACAAGGCAAAGAATAGCACTTTAATAGAGTTTCTGCTACACTATACAAGATACTCCCACCATGGCATAGATTAGGGTCCATCTGATACTGGCTATTGTCAACGCATGAGACTGACGCTAATAACACTAAAGCTTGACTGTGGCTTCATATTTAAAGTACTGAACTCCTGCTTTGCTTTCAAACACTGATTTATTATTTTGCTCCATGTTTTCCTTTCTGATGGTTAGTTTGGGACGAACAGGTTAGAATTCTGTAATCTACAAATAAGACAAATATATTTTTCTCAGCAGTGGTGTCAATCTTCTTTTTACTATTAGTAAGAAAGCGAGCAGGCATCTTTTCCAAAATGTCAATCGATCTTTCAAATAGAAAGGAAAGCATACCAACTCAATACATCAACCCTGTGGTATTTATTTGATATTTACAAAAAAAAGCATAAAAATATTTTTTTTGTTGACTCTCTGTGACACACTCTTGACACTGGAGGTGATTATTAAACTTTACAGTCATTTCTAGTGTTGGGGGTCACTTGTTACTTGTTGTTGTCCATTAGAGTACCCACGTCTTTTTGTTGTTGTAACGAAGCATTTTAAGTATTTCATTACGTAGTTCCAGATTGCATCATTTTTCTCAGTAGATAACACAGTAACATGACACATTACTCTTCTAATGGCGGTAATCTTGAAATGTAATGTGTCTCTTTTAAAAGTAACGTTACCCTACACTGGACATTTCTGAAGCAATGCTTATTGGTGGTGTCACTTTTTATCGCTTTGAAAGGGTGTTTCTAATATTTTTGATTATGATTCCCTATCATGTGTCAGTAGGGGGTGGACAAAAAATGTGAAACAACTTTCAATACGCTGCATTTTTTGCAAGCCAAAGTACATATAGACACTGATTTATCTGTGACAGGTCTGTAATGGCAGATAACATCGTTATTACAAATAATGAATTATATTGCAGATCAGATGGTCTTGGATGAGGCATGAATAATTTAAAGGGACTGTTCCCCCGAAAATCAAGAATTCAAATGCCCTTTAGTGCGATTTAGTTTCATTACATCCGAGAGAAAGTGGACATCTCAAGGGGCAATATCTCCAAAATTTGACGACTCAGACCAAAACATATAAGATGGATAAAGAGCAGTACAGACAAGAGGGGAAAGAAATCAGTGAACTGTCCCTTTAAGCAAGAAACCCTAGTCATAATCAGTGTTCAGCTACATTCTGTTAATGTCATTCAGAGGGTGTAACAGTCGTACCCACATGTTATTTATGACATGAGGATGATGCCTGTCAAAAGCCTTGTTGAGGGATAAATAAGCTTGCAAATGAGCATGTATGCAGGTGGAACAGACAGAGTCCAGACGCACAAAGACACAAAAAACACACACCCACCGTGCCCTTACATCAGAGATGGATGATGACAGATAGGTATTGTTTTTTGTAAAAATGCATGAATTGTAGTGCAGAGATACGGTAGCTCTCCTCTCCACACACGCACACACACACACACACACACACACACACACACACACACACACACACACACACACACACACACCCCCGACTCTCTGTCACATACAAATGACAGTGAAAAGTGGAGGGAGGACAGTCTAACCTGCTCAGCTGCCTGCAAGGTATGTTCAATGGCCCGCTGCATTCTTTCCAAGACCTCAGTCAAGTTGAAACGACTGCTGTTCACAGCCTGCGCCATTTCTGTCATCAGGGTCGCCAATGGCATCTGAAGGCTGAGTATCAACTCTGGGTGGAAGAAAAGACAGAAGACTTGACCAATATGAAGAGCTTCGTAAACAATGACTTGTGTACATGTTGAAAAAAGCGGCAAATGCACGAAGAAAATGGTAACATGTGATTTCACCTTATGAAATGGCAATAAAGACACTCTTGAGTAGCTATTTCAGGTATTTTTAGGGTGTGTCATGGTGTGACAAAGCCATTTCTAAAGTAGACAACACTAAACACAAGAAGCAATTCCTCCTTCAGTCAGTAGCTACTTTTACATGGACAACGTTTCTTTATTCCGACTGAAGATTTCAGATCAACTGTTTACATGCGATGACATAAACGGGATCTGGTGTTTACGTGCAGAAAACTAATTTAATCAGAACAGCAGAATAATTCAGGCAAAAGTAGTGTTACATCCTGCACTGCTCCTCCTTATCTGATATTTTATCTCTTCTGGCGCCTTTTTGATTACCTCCCTGTCCTGAAGATGGATATCTATCGATGTCACGATGCATTTACGTCAAGACGTTGGGTGTGCACAGAAAGATGTTAGGTCTGGGCTTGTTTATTCTTAATCTGAGGTGTTTATGTGGCACATTTTTATTCTGTTTGGCGTTTTATATCAATTACAATTTGAATATTAGACAACATGTTAATGCAGCTCCTGGCTCTTTCCTTCCTGCTGCGTGTCCTTGTCCTGGCTTCATAAATGTGAGACAGTAGCTGTTTCGTTGTGTTCTTACCGGTCATTGCTCGCGTGTTCTTCACCTCACTTCCTATGACTTTTTCAAACACTGGGACAACAGCTGCAACACTGTCCCAAAGCTCTGTCCCTCTGACGGCTGACAGTAGGGCTTCGAGCATCTTTTCAAGTCTGTGACGGAACACATGGCATTTGGTTTAGAGTAATCACAGCAGCAAATGAACAGCAGTCTTCATTAAAAAATAAATAAATAAACTTTACAAGTTTTTCAATTCAACACTAAGGTCTAATGAGCATTGAGTAATGATGTGTTTGATCTTCTTTTTTATAAAAAAATGGTAATTAGACTTGCTTGTCCCATGTGTCCTGGTCTGCCTCCCCAGTCATCAGCTGCTCCAGGACCGGAGCAAGATGAGCAAAGCCCTCCAGAGACGGAGCAGTCGTATGTGAGCCTGAGCCTCCCATGATAAGTGGCCAAAGCATGCTCAAGAGTTTGCCCATCTGACGATTAAAGAAAAGGCAAACAAGGTGAAAAGAATGGCGCAGCAGTGTTTGGATTTGCCCAAATTCATATCAACATTACAACTGAAAACTATGCTAAATTGTGCCTCTACAGCTATTTGAGGAAGTAAGTAAGTTTAGTAAGCCTTGGTTTTCAAGCGGGCACAAAATGGCCACTCGCCCTCTGACTGTCTGTGGTCGGTATGAAGAAAATGTTGACATAGGCAACATGGGGGGAAGTTTCGCATTCAAAATACAGGACACACAGCTTTTTATATATGATAAGATGTTTGTATGATTATAAATGATACTGCTTTCCAAAACCCCCATGACCAGCCTATCTGATAACGGTGGTTTATAACAAGGTGTTGGCGAACACAGAGATTATGCTGAGATGTTTAAAGCGCATATTTTGGAATTCACAATAAACACAATCAAAAAAACAAACGATTGTGATCTTCTCATTCATGCATAGCGTATTAGGCCTTACCTTGCCGAACACTACGGGCAAATCTTCTGCTGAAGCCTTCTCAAAAGTTGCCCAGAGACTCATGTTGCCTGAAATAACAAGAGTGGGATGAGTCAATCTGACTGAGTGAAACTTTGAGTGAAGGATCAGATTCTGACAATTGTACACAGCAACATCCTGCTATTTCCATCCGCAGCTCTCAGGCTGTCTGACATTAACGCTTGAATAATGAAGTACACAGTGTGATCTCCGCTCCATCAGAGTTCATCAGAATTCAACATGTTGTCCACCTACAGTGACGCAGAGATCAGACTTGCCTTGGCCAGAATCCAAGATGAAGTGAGTGATGTTAATGAAGACAGAGACGTAGGCCTGGGCGGTGCTGTTTGGTGGCAGGAGGCTCTGGAGTGTCTCCATCTGATTCAAAATTCTTGATAAACAAAGCACATCAATATTTCACACCTGAACGTGTCTCATGCCTCTGGGCCAGAGGTTGATCAGTATGGTCACTGGAATGACGACGCCTGCTGTGGGAATATTTTCTTGGCATGTAAGATGAATGCACCTTTGTTTCATTAAGCAGTTGACAGTACAACCAAAAGACGATTTACAGCTAGGGCTGGAAAGTTACTCAAGCAGTATTTTTGGTATATTTGTAGACAATCTCTGAACATCCCGACAGCAATCACTAATACGCTACAGAACTGTGGCTGTTGAGGGCCTTCAATAAGCCCATCCAATTATCTTATTCAGCCCATACAAAAAGATTTGGCTGGCTACATTTCTGTCTACCTACGTACATACGTCTTCCGCAAGGCTAAGCAGATACGTTGCTAAAGCAATTAGCGAGCTGGTGGCACAAGAATGGCAGAAAAAGTCTAGCCACAATCAGCTAGCTTGACAGCTGTGAGCGATAACAATTCAGTCATGTCAGTAGTTTACGTTCATTAAGATAATATAAGGTGTTTTCTTACATGTGTGTGAGACATGAGGTAGTTATATGGCTAGTGATGATAACGATGCGCTGTGCTCACAGTACACAGCCTTTGACCTTAGCAGCTAGCTAGCTCAGTAGCACTGAGCACACAGCCCCTGAGCCCAATGAAAGAGGAGCCGCGGCAGCAACAAAGTCCTGTAGCAGTTAATGTTAGCATAAAGCATACACCCAGAGTAACAGTTGCGCCAGGCAGCCTATTCAGACTGAGGTATGTTTGTAACAGCTGTTTGTGGCCTTTCAGAATTTGTTTATTTTTGTATTTATTAGACTAAAAAGCTAAGACAGTGTGTTAAACATAGCGAACAAGTGGCTAAGGCATCTCCCAGCTGGACAGCAACAGTGTCGGTGTAATCAGTGTGCATTCATGTGTTTTGGAGGAGCGGCACTGAAGGGAGAAGGTGGGTTTTTTTGGTTAGATAAAGTCAAAATTTCGCTTGCTTTTGCTGGTTTCCACAGTCTTACTAACCCCAGCTCTAACAGCCATTCATTTAGTAATTGACCAATCGATCAATCAACTAAATGTTGCAGTTCTTATTCTAAGGACTGTTTATTACTACTAAAATAATCATACGAGACATATTTTAAATGATTTTGTCTATTTAGTGTTATGAACATAATACTGTCTCTTTATCTGCCAATTTTTGTCCACATTTGATGATGGGTGCAAATTTCAAGCCTTTCTCACACCTGCATAACAAATAATGGAATTGTGGTCATTTGGTCGATTTAAGTGTCAGAGAAATGGCAGCTTTACTCACAACTGATTGACAGTGTCTGGTCCAATGACTGTGGAGGTGGTCTCAAAGTATGTGGTTGCTGCTGTGAGTCCAGGAAGCAGGTATTCAGCAAACATTTCTGGTACCAACTGTTGGATGACCCTTTCGGCCCTCTTAAGGATGTGGAGGGAGATGGTGCGTGATGAGGGAGCACTCATGTCTGGTTGGCCAATGAGTTTCATTAAGTCATCCACAATTCCCTGGATGTCCTGCTGTACCATGAGTGATGGGGGGTCCAAGTCATGGATCTGCATCACACTTTGGACTACTTCCATGATGGCACCTGAGAGGTGTTGGCCAACCTGTTGGACAGAAATATGTAATGCAGTAAAGTGTCATTATTCACATTTGATCAGCACTGTCTGATGCTGACATGTTTAATCAGGGGTTTGTTTGTAATATTATGTATGGTTTAATGCGCAGACCTTTCCGAAAGTTCAATTTTCCAAAAAATGAATTTGCACTACACGCAAAAAAGAGAGAATTAAATTCAGAACGTCTTATAGAGTATCAAGCCTTACCTTGCCAACAATCAAAGGCAAATTTTCTGCTGATGCATTCTGAAAAATTGCCCAGAGACTCATGTTGCCTGAAATCACAAGAAATATTGCTCACAATGTGGACGATCACAATACTGTATTTTAAACATCTCTTCTGACAAACTTGAAGTGAACGGTTGCTTTATGACAACTGTACACAGTAACATTGTGCTATTTTCATCTGCAGCTCTCAGGCTGTCTGACATTAACGCTTGAATAATGAAGCACACAGTGTGATCTCCGCTCCATCAGAGTTCATGTTGTCCACCTACAGTGATGCAGAGATCAGACTTGCCTTGGCCAGAATCCAAGATGAAGTGTGTGATGTTAATGAAGACAGAGATGTAGGCCTGGGCAGTGCTGTTTGGCGGCAGGAGGCTCTGGATTGTCTTCATCTGATTCAGAATTCTTAAGAAACAAAACACATCTATATTTCACACCTGAACGTGTCTCATGAAAAGGTCATCAAAGCATGGCAGGAATGCGTGCAGTCCATCTTTGTGTTTGGTGTAAATGATCCATCTGGACCAGAGGTTGTTCAGTATGGTCACTGGAATGATGACACCTGCTGCTTATCTACTGTGGGAATATTTTCCTGGCATGTAAGATGAATGCAACTTTGTTCCATTGGGCAGTTGACAGTACAACCAACAGACGATTTACAGCTAGGGCTGGAAAGTTACTCGAGCAGCATTTTTGTTCTATTTGTAGACAATCTTTGAACATCCCGACAGCAATCACTAATACACTACAGAACTGTGGCTGTTGAGGGCCTTCAAAAAGCCCATCCAATCATCTTATTCAGCCCATACAAGAAGATTTGACTGGCTACATCTCTGTCTACCTACATTCGTGAGTCTTCCACAAGGCTAAGCAGACACATTGCTAAAGCTATTAGCAAGCTGGTGGCACAAGAATGGCAGAGACAGTGCAGCCACAATCAGCTAGCTTGACGGCTCTGAGTACAAACAATTCAGTCATGTCAGTAGTTTACGTTCATTACGATAATATAAGATATTTTCTTACGTGTGTGAGACGTGAGGTAGTTATATGGTTAGTGATGATAACGATGGACTGTGCTCACGGTACACAGCCTTTGAGCTTAGCAGCTGGCTATCTCAGTAACACTTAGCACATGATTGTGCATTTCAGAATCTGTTTGTTTTTGTATTTATCAGACTAAAAAGCTAAGAGAATGTATTGAACATAGCGAAGAAGCTGCTAAAACATCTTCCAGCTGGACAGCGACAGTGTTGGTGTAGTCAGTGTGCATTCATGTGTTTTGGAGGAGCGGCACTGAAGGGAGAAGGTGGGTTTTTTTGGTTGGATGATGTCAAAATGAAACTTGTTTTTTTGCTGGTTACTACAGTCTTACTAACCCCAGCTCTAACAGCCATTAATTTAATAATTGACCAATCGACTAAATGCTACAGTTCTAATTCCAGGCACTGTTTATTACTACTAAAATAATCACACTAGACATATTTCAAATGATTTTGTCTATTTAGTGTTATGAACATAATGGTGTCTCTTTATCTGCTAATCTTTGTCCACATCTGATGATGGGTGCAAATTTCAAGCGTTTCTCACACCTGCATAACAAATCATGGAATTGTGGTCATTTGGTCAATTTAAGTGTCAGAGAAATGGCAGCATTACTCACAACTGATTGACAGTGTCTGGTCCAATGACTGTGGAGGTGGTCTCAAAGTATGTGGTTGCTGCTGTGAGTCCAGGAAGCAGGTATTCAGCAAACATTTCTGGTACCAACTGTTGGATGACCCTTTCGGCCCTCTTAAGGATGTGGAGGGAGATGGTGCGTGATGAGGGAGCACTCATGTCTGGTTGGCCAATGAGTTTCATTAAGTCATCCACAATTCCCTGGATGTCCTGCTGTACCATGAGTGATGGGGGGTCCAAGTCAAGGATCTGCATCAGACTTTGGACTGCTTCCATGATGGCACCTGAGAGGAGTTGGCCAACCTGTTGGACAGAAATATGTAATGCAGTAAAGTGTCATTATTCACATTTGATCAGCACTGTCTAATGCTGACATGTTTAAACAGGGGTTTGTTTATAATATTATGTATCGTTTAATGCGCAGACCTTTCCGAAAGTTCAATTTTCCAAAAAATGAATTTGCATTACACGCAAAAAGGAAAGAATTAAATTCAGAACGTCTTATAGAGTATCAAGCCTTACCTTGCCAACAATCAAAGGCAAATTTTCTGCTGATGCGTTCTGAAAAATTGCCCAGAGACTCATGTTGCCTGAAATCACAAGAAATATTGCTCACGAAGTGGACGAGCCAATCTCATTGTCAAATACTGTATTTTAAACATCTCTTCTGACAAACTTGCAGTGAACGGTTGCTTTATGACAACTGTACGCAGTAACATTGTGCTATTTTCATCTGCAGCTCTCAGGCTGTCTGACATTAACACTTGAATAATGAAGCACACAGTGTGATCTCCGCTCCATCAGAGTTCATCAGAATTCAACATGTTGTCCACCTACAGTGATGCAGAGATCAGACTTGCCTTGGCCAGAATCCAAGATGAAGTGAGTGATGTTAATGAAGACAGAGATGTAGGCCTGGGCGGTGCTGTTTGGCGGCAGGAGGCTCTGGATTGTCTCCATCTGATTCAGAATTCTTAAGAAACAAAACACATCTATATTTCACACCTGAACGAGTCTCATGAAAAGGTCATCAAAGCATGGCAGGAATGCATACAGTCCATCTTTGTGTTTGGTTTAAATGATCCATCTGGACCACAGGTTGTTCAGTATGGTCACTGGAATGACGACACCTGCTGCTTATCTACTGTGGGAATATTTTCCTGGCATGTAAGATGAATGCAACTTTGTTCCATTGGGCAGTTGACAGTACAACCAAAAGACGATTTACAGCTAGGGCTGGAAAGTTACTCGAGCAGCATTTTTGTTCTATTTGTAGACAATCTCTGAACATCCCGACAGCAATCACTAATACGCTACAGAACTGTGGCTGTTGAGGGCCTTCAATAAGCCCATCCAATCATCTTATTCAGCTCATACAAGAAGATTTGACTCGCTACATGTCTGTTTACCTACATACATGAGTCTTCCACAAGGCTAAGCAGATACGTTGCTAAAGCTATTAGCAAGCTGGTGGCACAAGAATGGCAGAGACAGTGCAGCCACAATCAGCTAGCTTGACGGCTCTGAGTACAAACAATTCAGTCATGTCAGTAGTTTACGTTAATTACGATAATATAAGATATTTTCTTACATGTGTGTGAGACGTGAGGTAGTTATATGGTTAGTGATGATAACGATGGACTGTGCTCACGGTACACAGCCTTTGAGCTTAGCAGCTGGCTAGCTCAGTAGCACTTAGCACATGATTGTGCATTTCAGAATCTGTTTGTTTTTGTATTTACTAGACTAAAGAGCTAAGAGAATGTGTTGAACATAGCGAAGAAGCTGCTAGAACATCTTCCAGCTGGACAGCGACAGTGTTGGTGAAGTCAGTGTGGATTCATGTGTTTTGGAGGAGCGGCACTGAAGGGAGAAGGTGTTTTTTTTCTGGTTGGATAATGTCAAAATGAAACTTGTTTTTGCTGGTTACTACAGTCTTACTAACCCCAGCTCTAACAGCCATTCATTTAATAATTGACCAATCGACTAAATGTTACAGTTCTAATTCCAGGCACTGTTTATTACTACTAAAATAATCACACGAGACATATTTCAAATGATTTTGTCTATTTAGTGTTATGAACATAATGGTGTCTCTTTATCTGCTAATCTTTGTCCACATCTGATGATGGGTGCAAATTTCAAGCGTTTCTCACACCTGCATAACAAATCATGGAATTGTGGTCATTTGGTCGATTTAAGTGTCAGAGAAATGGCAGCATTACTCACAACTGATTGACAGTGTCTGGTCCAATGACTGTGGAGGTGGTCTCAAAGTATGTGGTTGCTGCTGTGAGTCCAGGAAGCAGGTATTCAGCAAACATTTCTGGTACCAACTGTTGGATGACCCTTTCGGCCCTCTTAAGGATGTGGAGGGAGATGGTGCGTGATGAGGGAGCACTCAAGTCTGGTTGGCCAATGAGTTTCATTAAGTCATCCACAATTCCCTGGATGTCCTGCTGTACCATGAGTGATGGGGGGTCCAAGTCATGGATCTGCATCACACTTTGGACTGTTTCCATGATGGCACCTGAGAGGTGTTGGCCAACCTGTTGGACAGAAATATGTAATGCAGTAAAAGTGTCATGATTCACATTTGATCAGCACTGTCTGGGTTGACAGTGATCAGAGATGATGATGACATGTTTAATCAGGGGTTTGTTTTTAATGTAATGTATTGTTTAATGTGCAGACCTTTCCGAAAGTTCAATTTTCCAAAAAATGAATTTGCACTACAAACAAAAAAGAGAGAATTAAATTTAGAACGTCTTATAAGGTATCAAGCCTTACCTTGCCAATAATCAAAGGCAAATTTTCTGCTGATGCATTCTGAAAAGTTCCCCAGAGACTCATGTTGCCTGAAATCACAAGAAATATTGCTCACAAATTGGACGAGTCAATCGCATTGTCAAATACTGTATATAAACATCTTTTCTGTCAAACTGGAAGTGAACGGTTGTTCTCTGACAACTGTACACAGTAACATTGTGCTATTTTCATCCGCAGCTCTCAGGCGGTCTGACATTAACGCTTGAATAATGAAGTACACAGTGTGAGCTCCGCTCCATCAGAGTTCATCAGAATTTAACATGTTGTCCACCTACAGTGACACAGAGATCAGACTTGCCTTGGCCAGAATCCAAGATGAAGTGAGTGATGTTAATGAAGACAGAGACGTAGGCCTGGGCGGTGCTGTTTGGCGGCAGGAGGCTCTTGAGTGTCTCCATCTGATTCAGAATTCTGAAGAAACAAAACACATCAATATTCACATCTGACATATGAAAAGGTCATCAAAACATGCCAGGAATGCGCACAGTCCAGCTTTGTGTTTGGTTTAAATGATCCATCTGGACCACAGGTTGCTCAGTATGGTCACTGGAATGCCGACACCTGCTGGTTATGTAGTATGGGACTATTTTCGTGGCGTGTAAGATGAATGTACTTTTGTTACATAAATGAGTTGACATCAAATTATGGAATTGTGGTCATTTGGTCTATTTAAGTGTTAGAGATATGGCAGCACTACTCACAACTGATTGACAGTGTCTGGTCCAATGACTGTGGAGGTGGTCTCAAAGTATGTGGTTGCTGCTGTGAGTCCAGGAAGCAGGTATTCAGCAAACATTTCTGGTACCAACTGTTGGATGACCCTTTCGGCCCTCTTAAGGATGTGGAGGGAGATGGTGCGTGATGAGGGAGAACTCATGTCTGGTTGGCCAATGAGTTTCATTAAGTCATCCACAATTCCTTGGATGTCCTGCTGTACCATGAGTGATGGGGGGTCCAAGTCATGGATCTTCATCACACTTTGGACTGTTTCCATGATGGCACCTGAGAGTTGCTGGCCAACCTGTTGGACAGAAATATGTAATGCAGTAAAAGTGTCATGATTCACATTTGATCAGCACTGTCTGGGTTGATGATGATGACATGTTTAATCAGGGGTTTGTTTTAAATGTAATGTATCGTTGAATGCGCAGACTTTTCCGAAAGTTCAATTTTCCACAAAATGAATTTGCACTGCACACAAAAAGGAGAGAATTAAATTCAGAACGTCTTATAGAGTATCAAGCCTTACCTTGCCAATTATCAAAGGCAAATTTTCTGCTGATGCATTCTGAAAAGTTGCCCAGAGACTCATGTTGCCTGAAATCACAAGAAATATTGCTCACAAAGTGGACGAGTCAATCTCATTGTCAAATACTGTATATAAA
>CAEMYA010000051.1:5777061-5796837 GCA_903131615.1 Diplodus sargus
AAAGACTCATGTTGCCTGAAATCACAAGAAATATTGCTCACAAATTGGACGAGTCAATCGCATTGTCAAATACTGTATATAAACATCTTTTCTGTCAAACTGGAAGTGAACGGTTGTTCTCTGACAACTGTACACAGTAACATTGTGCTATTTTCATCCGCAGCTCTCAGGCGGTCTGACATTAACGCTTGAATAATGAAGTACACAGTGTGATCTACGCTCCATCAGAGTTCATCAGAATTCAACATGTTGTCCACCTACAGTGACACAGAGATCAGACTTGCCTTGGCCAGAATCCAAGATGAAGTGAGTGATGTTAATGAAGACAGAGACGTAGGCCTGGGCGGTGCTGTTTGGCGGCAGGAGGCTCTTGAGTGTCTCCATCTGATTCAAAATTCTGAAGAAACAAAACACATCAATATTCACATCTGACATATGAAAAGGTCATCAAAACATGCCAGGAATGCGTACAGTCCAGCTTTGTGTTTGGTTTAAATGATCCATCTGGACCACAGGTTGCTCAGTATGGTCATTGGAATGCCGACACCTGCTGTTTATGTAGTATGGGACTATTTTCGTGGCGTGTAAGATGAATGTACTTTTGTTCCATAAATGAGTTGACATCAAATTATGGAATTGTGGTCATTTGGTCTATTTAAGTGTTAGAGATATGGCAGCATTACTCACAACTGATTGACAGTGTCTGGTCCAATGACTGTGGAGGTGGTCTCAAAGTATGTGGTTGCTGCTGTGAGTCCAGGAAGCAGGTATTCAGCAAACATTTCTGGTACCAACTGTTGGATGACCCTTTTGGCCCTCTTAAGGATGTGGAGGGAGATGGTGCGTGATGAGGGAGCACTCATGTCTGGTTGGCCAATGAGTTTCATTAAGTCATCCACAATTCCTTGGATGTCCTGCTGTACCATGAGTGATGGGGGGTCCAGGTCATGGATCTTCATCACACTTTGGACTGTTTCCATGATGGCACCTGAGAGTTGTTGGCCAACCTGTTGGACAGAAATATGTAATGCAGTAAAAGTGTCATGATTCACATCTTATCAGCACTATCTGGGTTGATGATGATGACATGTTTAATCAGGGGTTTGTTTTAAATGTAATGTATCATTGAATGCGCAGACTTTTCCGAAAGTTCAATTTTCCACAAAATGAATTTGCACTACACACAAAAAGGAGAGAATTAAATTCAGAATGTCTAATAGAGTATCAAGCCTTACCTTGCCAATAATCAAAGGCAAATTTTCTGCTGATGCATTCTGAAAAGTTCCCCAGAGACTCATGTTGCCTGAAATCACAAGAAATATTGCTCACAAAGTGGACGAGCCAATCTCATTGTCAAATACTGTATATAAACATCTCTTCTGACAAACTTGCAGTGAACGGTTGCTTTATGACAAGTGTACACAGTAACATTGTGCTATTTTCATTCGAGCTCTCAGGCTGTCTGACATTAACGCTTGAATAATGAAGCACACAGTGTGATCTACGCTCCATCAGAGTTCATCAGAATTCAACATGTTGTCCACCTACAGTGACACAGAGATCAGACTTGCCTTGGCCAGAATCCAAGATGAAGTGAGTGATGTTAATGAAGACAGAGACGTAGGCCTGGGCAGTGCTGTTTGGCGGCAGGAGGCTCTTGATTGTCTCCATCTGATTCAAAATTCTGAAGAAACAAAACACATCAATATTCACATCTGACATATGAAAAGGTCATCAAAACATGGCAGGAATGCGTACAGTCCATCTTTGTGTTTGGTTTAAATGATCCATCTGGACCACAGGTTGATCAGTATGGTCACTGGAATGCCGACACCTGCTGGTTATCTAGTATGGGACTATTTTCGTGGCGTGTAAGATGAATGTACTTTTGTTCCATAAACTAGTTGACATCAAATTATGGAATTGTGGTCATTTGGTCTATTTAAGTGTTAGAGAAATGGCAGCATTACTCACAACTGATTGACAGTGTCTGGTCCAATGACTGTGGAGGTGGTCTCAAAGTATGTGGTTGCTGCTGTGAGTCCAGGAAGCAGGTATTCAGCAAACATTTCTGGTACCAACTGTTGGATGACCCTTTCGGCCCTCTTCAGGATGTGGAGGGAGATGGTGCGTGACGAGGGAGCACTCATGTCTGGCTGGCCAATGAGTTTCATTAAGTCATCCACAATTCCCCGGATATCCTGCTGTACCATGAGTGATGGGGGGTCCAAGTCATGGATCTGCATCACACTTTGGACTGCTACCATGATGGCACCTGACAGGTGTTGGCCAACCTGTTGGACAGAAATATGTAATGCAGTAAAAGTGTCATGATTCATATTTAATCAGCACTGTCTATGTTGACAGTGATCAGAGATGATGTTGACATGTTTAATCGGGGTTTGTTCTTATTGTAATATATTGTTTAATGTGCAGACCTTATAGAGTATCAAGCCTTACCTTGCCAGCAATCAAAGGCAAATTTTCTGCTGATGCATTCTGAAAAGTTGCCCAGAGACTCATGTTGCCTGAAATCACAAGAAATATTGCTCACAAAGTGGACGAGCCAATCTCATTGTCAAATACTGTATATAAACATCTTTTCTGTCAAACTGGATGTGAATGGTTGCTTTATGATAACTGTACACAGTAACATCATGCTATTTCCATCTGCAGCTCTCAGGCTTCATCAGAATTCAACATGTTGTCCACCTACAGTGACACAGAGATCAGACTTGCCTTGGCCAGAATCCAAGAGGTAGTGAGTCATGTTAATGAAGACAGAGACGTAGGCCTGGGCGGTGCTGTTTTGCGGCAGGAGGCTCTTGAGTGTCTCCATCTGATTCAAAATTCTGAAGAAACAAAACACATCAATATTCACATCTGACATATGAAAAGGTCATTAAAGCATGGCAGGAATGTGTACAGTCCAGCTTTGTGTTTGGTTTAAATGATCCATCTGGACCAGAGGTTGTTCAGTATGGTCACTGGAATGCCGACACCTGCTGGTTATCTAGTATGGGACTATTTTCCTGGCGTGTAAGATGAATGTACTTTTGTTCCAGAAAACTAGCTGACATCAAATTATGGAATTGTGGTCATTTGGTCTATTTAAGTGTTAGAGAAATGGCAGCATTACTCACAACTGATTCACAGTGTCTGGTCCAATGACTGTGGAGGTGGTCTCAAAGTATGTGGTTGCTGCTGTGAGTCCAAGAAGCAGGTATTCAGCAAACATTTCTGGTACCAACTGTTGAATGACCCTTTCGGCCCTCTTAAGGATGTGGAGGGAGATGGTGCGTGATGAGGGAGCACTCATGTCTGGTTGGCCAATGAGTTTCATTAAGTCATCCACAATTCCCTGGATGTCCTGCTGTACCATGAGGGATGGGGGGTCCAAGTCAAGGATCTGCATCACACTTTGGACTGCTTCCATGATGGCGCCTGAGAGTTGTTGGCCAACCTGTTGGACAGAAATATGTAATGCAGTAAAAGTGTCATGATTCATATTTGATCAGCACTGTCTGGGTTGATGATGCTGACGTGTTTAATCAGGGGTTTGTTTGTAATGTAATGTATCGTTGAATGCGCAGACCTTTCCGAAAGTTAAATTTTCCACAAAATGAATTTACACTACACACAAAAAGGAGAGAATTAAATTCAGAACGTCTTATAGAGTATCAAGCCTTACCTTGCCAACAATCAGAGGTAAATTTTCTGCTGATGCATTCTGGAAAATTGCCCAGAGACTCATGTTGCCTGAAATCACAAGAAATATTGCTCACAAAGTGGACGAGCCAATCTCGTTGTCAAATACTGTATTTTAAACATCTCTTCTGTCAATCTTGAAGTGAAGGGTTGTTCTCTGACAACCGTACACCGTAACATTGTGCTCTTTCCATCTGCAGCTCTCAGGCTGTCTGACATTAACGCTTGAATAATGAAGCACACAGTGTGATCTCCGCTCCATCAGAGTTCATCAGAATTCAACATGTTGTCCACCTACAGTGATGCAGAGATCAGACTTGCCTTGACCAGAATCCAAGATGAAGTGGGTGATGTTAATGAAGACGGAGATGTAGGCCTGGGCGGTGCTGTTTGGTGGCAGGAGGCTCTGGACTGCCTCCATCTGATTCAAAATTCTGAAGAACCAAAAAACACATTAATATTTCACATCTGAACGTGTCTCATGAAAAGGTCATGAGTATGTATATAGTACAATGTTACATGCATATTGTTTATCTGGCACAGCTAAGCTGTATCGACATTTATTGATGGGTGTTAATTTCAATTATTTTTCAACTGCATAGCTTATTATGGTAATGTAGTCATGTAGTCTATTGAAGCATAAGAGAAATGGCAGCATTACTCACAACTGATTCACAGTGTCTGGTCCGACGGCTTCAGAGATGGTCACAAAGTATGTGGTTCCTACTTTGAGTGCAGCAAGAAAGTATGGAGTGACTGGTTCTGGTACCAACTGTTGGATGATGGGACCAGCCTTCTTGAGGATGCTGAGGGAGATGTTGCGTGATGAAGCAACACTCATGTCTTGCTGGACAATGAGTTCAATCAGATCCTCCACAATTCCCCGGATGTCCTGCAGTAGAGTGTGTGATGGGGGTTCAGAGACCAGGTTCTGCATTAGACTTTGGACTGCTTCCATGATGGCGTCTAAGAACTGTTCACTCTGTAGACCACCTGGTTGCTCTGCCACCATTAGGGCTTTGCTCAGGGACTGGGTGATATTGCCAATGATGGAGAGGTAGGCCATTTGATCACCACTGAGGAAATTAACCATTGTCTGAAGCAGGTGCTGGAAGTCTGTCACAGGGGTTGAGATATTCATGGAAGTGTTGCCCCATTGGAGCATGCTAGAGATGATCAAAGGGACATTTGGTTGTTTCATCCATTTCTTTATCAGGCCGAGGTATTGCTTAACTTGGAGCTCAGTGACATTCAGAATGGTTGTGTTGCAAATTGGTGTAGGACCATAATTCACAGCCTCTATGGTGGCTTTTATGAGGTCAAACTGACGCCAGAGAATGTTGACTGCCGTCTCACCAATTTTAGTGACTCCTGCACCATCTATTGGGTACTGGAGGCTGTTCATGAGGAGCTCGACCTGATTGCTCACGAATAAAGTGAAATCTGTCTGTGCCAGCTGTAATGCCACTTGCATTTGTGTGAGGGAGAGAAAGTCATCGAGGAGCTCTGAGACTGAGCTGGTACTGGTGATATTTGCCAGCCTTGTCAAGTAGAAATTTATAATCTGCAGATAGACTTTCTGAGCATGCATGGGGTTCATCATCAAGGTTGTGTTCAAATTGCTGAATGGTTCTGGGTTGGCGGCTAGCTGTATCAGACCCTCCAGCACTTTGATTTCAGTCATGATCTCCGGAGTGTTCAGGTGGACCATCTGGAGGCTCTTCTTGACGTTGGCCAGGGTGCTGTTCAGGGTGTGTACGGCGGTCACGTGAGGATCGGAGTTGAAGTTAACCATGAGGACATCGCTGATAGTGTTATTGGCGATTACTGGGACGAGGGAGAGGATGGCTGTCGCATTACGTAGAGCAGGTATGTTTGTCAGGAAACCGCCGACCCCGTTTATCAAGCTCTGAACACACTGTGCTGTCACAAGTGGGTTATTCTGTGGTTCAAAACACTGGCGAGCGTTGATAATCGCCATTATATTCATCATCAGGTCGTTTATGTTGGCAGCGCCAGCCAGTGCGGCAATTTGGTCGAGCTCCTCAAGGGTCAGGTTGGACTGTCTTAGAGCATTCTGGACATCAGACACAGTGATGTTTGGGCTAGCCATGAGCAGTCGGATGAAATGAAGAGTTTGTTTGAATGTTTTCACATACGCTGCATCATTTGGTGGCAGGAGGAGTGAGAAGAACAGTGATGCGAGTTCGTCATACTGACGTCCAACCAGAACAGAGTTGGTTGCAGCTAATTTGATGGTGACATTAACATCAGCTGAAAGCACCAAGTCTATTATCTGATCGAGGAAGGTGAAGATTTCTGAGATTCCAGCCAGACAGTTTTCACCTGCTGCACATGTGGTTATATGATGCTGCAGAGCTTTGAAATCTTTGAGAAAGCGCTTAGCGTCCTGTTGGACCTCAGGTGGTAGGAATGCCACAAATTTCTCTGTCACAATGTCCTGGGCAGCATCTGGTCCAGCCTGAGTCAGGTTCATGAGCATCTCTGGGTTGAGGAGGTTGAGAAAGTCATTGGAAACGCCGTGGAGGTAAGAGACATTTGCTCCCAGTTCCCCACTTGGTAATGCGACATGTTGGATTTTCCGCAACCGATACAGAGACTTCACAAATTCTTGAAGCTGGCGTATGTACCCAAGAATGATGTTAGTTGGGTCACCGTTTGGAGAATCCATCACTTTCTTTAGTAGCTCCATGGCACTGAGGATGGCCTCTACAATGCCTGCTGAGGTCTGGTTGGTGAAAGGCTTTATGGCTTCTCTGAAACGGGCGACATCGTCAGGGTGGAAGTAGTCCGAATAGGTAAGCAGACTGTGTCCCATGATGTTGGAGAGAGACATGGTGAGGTTACCCTCTAAGGAGAGGAAATGCATTATCAACCGTTCCAGTTCAGGCATTGTTGGGTCTGTCTCGTTGAAGGTAAAAATGTGTTGGTTGAGCCTGCCAAGCTTTGAGGCCACCCCAATTACTGTGGACACATTGAGGGGACCTTCACCGGTGAACAGAGGCAGCAGTGGAGCCAGACCTGTGGACTGTAACAGGTTACCGATCAAGGGAAGCATGACGTCGGGGTTAGAGATGTTTTGGTCCGGAAGTCTCGAGAGGGTCAGAACGATTCCATCGAGGTTATTCACAAGGTTGATCATGTAGGCAGAGAGCGCATCTCCACCTTGGATACCTTGCTTCAAATATGATCCTGCCAGGTGTTTAAAGACATCACCGTACACATGCTGCAACAGATTCACACTTCCTTTGAGACAGCTACAGAGAAAAGAGGAGAGAGGATGAGAATATGGCAGAATTCTATAAGAAGTCAATGAAGCAGTTACAACAAAAACTAATACCTTTTTCTGCGCTATGTTCTTAATCTGCGCACAGAGGATGCCTCTTTAATCATCCAAATCACTAACAATAGCAATCATTGCAGGTTAATCAATCATGTAAAGGCATTATTTGACATTTTGGTGAATGCACAGTTTTTTTGCTGAGAGTTAGATGAGAATATTGATACCACCTTTGTATCTATCCATTCAATACTCAAGCTCAAGCCAGCTACCAGTTAGCTTAGCTTAGCATAAAGACTGAAAAATGGACAAACAGCCCCCTGGTAAAAAATCTGCCTCTCTTTAAAGGGGACTAATGTAACATGCTCTGCTCTGACAATTTGTGCTTTTATGATAATGAAGATGCGGGGAACTAGTTCTTGGCCAGGTGCAGCATAGATATCGGTTAATGCCCTGTGTTGCAGACAGGTACGTGGCTCATGTGACTGTTTGTTTATTTGCCTCAGCTTTGCTTTTTGTGTATATAATAATGGTGACGTGCTGAATTTGTCATTGCCATGAACAAAGCTATAGAATGACAGCGATCAACAACTTTGACTAAGCAGTAAGCTTTTCCATTACGTTGTACCTAGAGTATATGTTAAAAAAATGAATCTCTCATCTACTCTAGAGGGACGTATTGAAAGTGATACCAACCTCCCTTTTGTACAGCGATTAGGTGCTGCAGGCACAGCCAACAACCATAGGGGTTGCCCGTAGGCGACAATTGTAAACAATACCTAGGTGAGGTGGCGGACTGTTATCCCATGAGTCATGATGTAATGTCACTTGTGGTGTTCTATATCTATAGGGTGCAGTGACTCCTTGAGTGTTGTCGGCAACCAAGAAGTCATCAGACATGTAGCTTTATAGCTAGTTAACCAGCTCCTGGCTATAGCTCCATATTTCATTAGTGCCATTGCTCCTCTCATCTAACTCTCAGCAAGAAAGCCAACCAGCATGTTTCTCTTATCATGTATTTAACATCTTATCAACAGTTCAGAGTCAACAGAGCAGAGAATTCAGTTCCAGAGGATATACAATAAGTTAAATAGGGTTTAATTTATTCAAACTGCGAGGCTTTGTCGCTTACTTCAGCAGAATGTCTTGGTTGGGTGACATCAGGGCCTGAGTCGCTGCTTGAACAAACACTGACCAGTCCAAACCAGTATCACACTGAATTGCTAAGTTGGAAATGTTAACAGAACCTAAAGGGAAAGGCAAATGCATTACATACATAATCTGGCTTTAGTCACAGTCTTAAATAAATCATTGCAAGAGAAGAGAAGAGAAGAGAAGAGAAGAGAAGAGAAGAGAAGAGAAGAGAAGAGAAGAGAAGAGAAGGACTCACAGTTTGCTGGCTGAACTGTGACACCGGGCCTGTAGTTCAAAATCCAGTATGCCATGTGGAAATAGTCTTTTACAACAGGCCACAGCAGACTCTTCTCTATGTTGTTTCCGAAACCCACCATGGACAGGAAAACACTGCACGCAAAGCAAAGCAAAGCAAAGCAAAAGGAAAAGCACAACACTGTTAAGAGAATGACATGATTGACGGCATGAAATGAGACATATTATCTAACAATACAATCTTCCTATTCACCTTTGTTCTTTTTTCTTCCACTGAATTCCCTGAAATTAGCCATTTGTGCTGGTTGTCTAACTACAGACTTTAAAAGTTTTTCTTCCACTGAATTCCCTGAAATTAGCTATTTGTGCTGTTTGTCTAACTACAGACTTTAAAACTGGACATTACAAAATATAAATATTTAAGAAAGATATGACAGCCTGTCATCAATCAGCTGTGGTACAGTAGCGCTCTGGAATGAAACCCCGCAGGCATACAATCAGCACTTTCTTAAGACCTTTGTTGAAGAGTCCCAGTGATGTCATTGGTGCGATTGTCCGGCATCCAGTTCATCCAGTACGCCTCACCCAGCTCTGTGGACACTCTTTCCATAAGCCTGGCCAACTGAAGGCTCTTATTGTACAACTTGTGCCACTCAGACAGAATCATGGGAGGTGTTGCGCTGTAGTTTGCTTGGATCAGGATGGTGTCGAACACTTCTTTAACCTGCGGAAAGATAATATGATACGATTTTAATAAAGCACACCTTATTTTAATGAAAAATGTGTTGTGTTTTCTATGTTTATAGTACATAATAAGCATAGATGAGGGTTTTAAAGCCACTAAGAATCTAAGAATTGTCTGGTTTAATTTCTGATCATGAGAAGGAAATACGTAAACCAGTTTTAGATGGGAATACTTTTCTCTAAGTTTTTCTTTGTGAAGAATTTGTTGCTGTGGACTTTGATTTTTACTGTGCATTTAAACAATTTGTATCCTAAAATCAAAAAAAAAGAAGAGAAAGTAGAGAGTATAGCTTTAAAGTTGGAGATGGAAAAACTTTTACCTTCTCAGCCACTGGCATCCAGTCCATCACCAGCGCATCCTGAAGAGAGGTGCTGTTCTCGCAGATCATTGATCTCCACACCTCGATCTTAACGCTGCTTGTGTTGAGGAGCCACTCGAAGGGACCCAAAGCATCCCCACAGGTTAAATTCTCAGATGTCAGACTCTGGCGAAACAGAGGCAAAAAGCAGCAACTGATAAGTGATTTCTACATTTATTGTTCTCAGGACCATAATAAATAACCTCAAACACATCATCCCCTGAAGTCAAGGTAATTCATATGACTGACAGCTGTCAGGGGATCTTTAGTTTCATACACATCTATTTACATTCTTTTTTTACCTTATTCTTTCATAAATGATGCTTCATAAATCTAAAATAAATGTTTATGAGTTTGAACATTGCTTAGCTGGTTACATTTTTTTTTCACCCTGTGTCTTTTCCTGCCATTTAAGCCCTATTATTGTGTTTATTGTAACAATACACAATGGCCACTGTTTACCTACAGTCATACAACCAGGCAGATTTCAAACAAATCCTGGTTTAACAAAAACTGACTTGTTTGAAAAGGAAACTAAAGCTTAACATGCTAGCGCTACAGCGAATTGTTTTTTCCATTAGTTGTTTGGTCCATGAAACGTCTGAAAATGTGTCTTTTTCCCATGTTTTGTTTATTTACCTTTTACTTAATTAATGTTGTTGTGTGTCCTTTTATAATTCTGCTCTCTTTAGGTCATTTACCTTGGTTATATGTGATTACGGTCTTTCACACTTTGAAAAAACAAGGTAAAAATAATGTCTGAAAATGTCTTTTGTTCACAACAAAAAGGTTTTCAGTTTACCAGCATATGGTAATATATCATATCCTCAAAAAAAAGATATTCACATTTGTGAAGCAGACAGACAAATCAGACAGTTTGGACATTTTTTACTTTAAAAAAAAGGACATAATATGATAAATCAATTAGCAAAAGAGTTGGCGATTAGCTTAACAGCTGACAACTTACTGACAAATCAACCAAAGGGTGAAACTGTCTTAAGCTGTCATTAGACCCGCCTTGCCCTTTCAGTTGTACAAACATGAACTCCTACACACATCTAAGCAATGGCACGGGTGATTAAGCTGGTATGTGAACTGACCAGAATGCTGGCTGAAACCACACACATCAGACAGATCAGGGTTCTAAGTGAACACAATTGTCTTATAATACATTAGTATCCAAAGGCTTATCATCAGCTGAAACCATGCAAGTATACCTTCATTATGATTTCCATCACACTCTCCAGGATTCGACCGGTCCAAGCGCTCGCCTCAGATGGATTCGTCAGCAACGTGAGGTAAGTCCCTTGGAGTTGATCTGCGTCTTTAAGGACATTCGTCATCACTCCTGAAAACCAGGGAGAGTGTTGATAGCAAATACACAACAAGATCAGTTGACCTAAGACACATTTATTGATATGCCGTAAAACCAAAGTGCATTTTTGACACTTTGTATGTCCATTTCGCGCATGGTAACTCCTCTAGCCCTACATTGCTTCCACTCTTTTAACGTGTCACCAGTCCCCTGAGAAAGGGTGTGAGCTTGTTCCATTCAGTGGATGACAATATGTCAAGATCAGTTGACCACAGTCCCATTTATTGATATGCGACAAAACAAAAGCACACTTTTGACATATTTTCAAAAGGAAAGGAAGAGGCTTAACATTGTCGAGTTACCCACTAGACTTCCATTTGTGTTGTACAAAACATCCTAAGGGGTTGTTCTCTATGAAGAATTGAGGAGTTGAAGCAAACCAGAGGAGTTACCATGCAAGAAATGGACATGCAAGAAGGAACATTTAAATATGTCTATATCTATATCGATATACAGTAGATATAGATATAGATATAGATACAGATAAAGATATAGATACATGGCAAAAAATGTTCCTGTGTGTGTCCATTTCCCACATGGTAACTCCTCTAGCCCTACTTTGCTTCAACTCTTTCTATCTGTCATCGGTCCCCTGAGAGAGGGTGTAAACTTGTTCCATTCATAGTGTCTGTATGTAGCATGTGACTAAAAAAACAAACCATGCTCCACAGAGAGCACAATATGTCCTGTGAATGTGTTAACTTTTAGATTGTGTCTTTTTCTGTCTCATTGTGAGAACTGATAGATCTTAGTTCAGTTCTCTATCAAAAGTTTCTATAAAAATGTCGTGTTAGCTGGACTAAATCTCGCCCACGCATGTATGCTGGTTGGAATAAGAATGATCTTTTCAAAATTGTCATTAAAGGCGTCATATGTTAATACTGTCGCTGTAATGATACATTTCAAGGGCTTTCTCCCTCACTGCGGGTGGGACGTTAGGCAGTCTTACCTTCTACAGTATCAAGGGTCAAGGTTGCCGACTGCATGGTCTGAAAGCCAGTCCTGAGGATGCACTGGACGACCATGTCCACCGCAGGTACCATTTTTATCACCTCCAACGTCACTTGACCAACGTGCAAAAACCTGCCACGGCAAAGTACAATTACAGTGGATAGTTTGTGTGAAAGGATCATTTATAATTTTTTTTAAATTATTTCAGAGGTGTAGAAAGACAAACACAAGATTCTCTTCCAATTCGTTCTATCCCAAAAAATCTCAATGTGCTGGAAAAATGTACAACAAGATATAAAGGATTGGTACAACAATACTACCAACTGAGCTAATACTGAAAAAAATATTTTCCTGCCTACTCATATTTATTTCCTAAAAACTCCAATTTGCTTTATAACTTTTTCAGTCTTTAAAAATGTGTAGCCTGTAATGGGTTTGCTTTTCACTTGTTCAGGGAGAAGAACCTGTACTTACAGATCCTCTTCAGTGTTTTGTGGTTGTGTATCCGCGCTACGTGTGGTCTTCGTCATGTTGGAGCCTCCCTGTCCTCCTGGGGATGGAGCTCCCATCAGACTGTGCAGTAGCCCTTTGGCGAAGGACAGATCATGAAGAGCAACATCTTTACTCCACGCAAGGAGAGCCTGGGAACAATATAGTTCACATGGGGGAGGACAAGGAGGGAGGATACGTTTTCTGGGTTAGATTTGTAATATTAATTCATTAATTAATTAATCAATTATTAAGCTGAATAAATGACACTTTATCATGACATTGTGAACATAATACTGTCACAAACCAAATCTTTTGTCAAGGAGTATATAAGAAACTACCCTGTAAAGAGATGTTGTGGAGAGTTGGGCTGCAATTTATTTTCTTAAACTGGAAAAATGTGTGATTTATTATGATACATGCAAGATTTTTTTGCCAAAAAAATGTGTAAACCACTAGCACTAACACTGTAGGTGATATGGGTGAGTAATACATAACACATGCACATCACTGCTATGCGCCAGCATTAGATTGCTAATTGATGTCCGGCTGACTGTTAGAGCGAGCACACGGCATGATAACAGTATTAGCTAACAGCATCTGATTGGGAATCATCTCATTATAACACATCTACCACAGTGGCGGCGCTAATTGGATTTCTTTGAGGTGTCTGTTCCCCAGGTGCGACCTGGGATTCGCAGTTGCTCGTTGCCATGGCCAACAGCCGTCTTCCGACAGTAGACTAATTATTCGGTGCACTCTGAATCTAATTACTTGTGACGGTGACACTTGAGGATCCAAATCAGTAGAAAAGGACAGAATGACACAGACAAGCAGCATGAGAAAGAACGGAAAAGGACAAATCCAGCCGCCCATAGTAAGTAGCTGACAATTTTGTTTGATGTGTGGGATTGTCTTCTGTTGATGATGACAACATTCATATCTTTCAAACTTACCTGTTTTGCCACCAGGTCTGGGGAGATCCAGCCCAGAACCATGTCCAGTGTGCCTGTGCTGCACGCTGCTGTTAGCCATAACGGCTTGCTGCTGTTGTCACACATGTGGTCGCGCACCATATCTTTATCTAATGTCAGGGCGATAGCCTAAAGGTGAAGAGAATACAGTGTATATAATAAAAGGTCCAAGTCTCCTTAAAGTGGCAACTTATCTATGGAAGAATTATTATTGCTAAAGAAGTGTTGCATCAAAAGAAATAGGCAGACATTTTTGAAAAAATGTAGTGCTTAGCATGCTAACCTCATCAAATGTCTCTGCAACACAGTAGACGACTTTGACCTGACATCAAAACTGTTCACTATTCACATTCAGTTGACAATTTCAGTGAATTCTTGAATTCATTAAGCTAACATTCTTACATATTGTCCCTTTAAATATGAAGCTGCATCCAGGAAATTGTTAGCTTAGTTTGATTATTATTATTAGACTGAAATCGGGGGGAAACAACTAACATAGACCCATGAATTCAAGAAAATCCCCTCTGAAGGTCATTAATCAGCACACTAGACAAGAAATGTTGGTGCACATAACCTCTGCAAAATGATAAATTGTCATTTTGACACTTCAGTTTTTTTAAAGATTTAACCAACAAGGTATAATATGTTGGTAAGTAAACTTTAGAGGTGCTAGCAGGTGATTTTTGTTGCTTTTAAACAGAGCTGGGCTAGCTGTTTCCCTCCTAAGCTAAGCTAACAAGTTGTTAGCTCCTGCTACATATGCATACATAGCATACAGACATAATGCTGGTATTGCTTTTCTTAACTCTCTGTGAAGAAAGCGAATATGCCTTTATTCCAAAATGTTAAACAATTGCTTTCACTTAAAACTGTAAGTTCAGCTTCAATGTTCTGTTTCACATTTGCTTTTCTTACCCAGACTGACACACAAATGTGGCACAACAGATTTGTGTGCTGTGCTTTATTTCAATCTCGAAATTTTCAATATGTAATGTGAGATCAGATAAATCTAAACTGAGAATGCAAAATATGTATAGAAAGAGAAACTTATCAGATGTGATAGAAACATATTTCAATCATATTCCTTGAACATACTGTACAGACACTGCAAAATGACTTTGGTCAACACGTACCTTGTCCAGTGGTATCTCGACGTTTTGTAGAATTTGTCTCACCATGTCACTCACTGAGTCATTCTGCAACGTGACAACGTCTCCGAGGGTAATGGACACAGCTGAGCAGAATGAAATCTGATGTTACACCGTGACAGCATATCAACACAAAACCTGACTGACAACATTTCTCTGTTGTCTCCATAAAATGAACTGCTATGAAATGTTATCGTTGCACCCTATGACAGCAGGGCTTCATACCTTTGTTGTGCTACAGCATCTTATGAAATGAAACTGTGTTATAATTAGGTATATTAGGAAATCAGAGGTTTTAAATGTGCATATTTATAAAAGGATTACTCTCATAATTAAAGAAAAGCCCTCAAATTGCTGAGTGTTTGAAGCTGACATTACAATTTACCTTTGCCAGGCCATTTTTGAACATATTGGAGCAGGCTGATGCCTCCAACAAGAACTGGCCGCACTGTGGAGAGCGAGGCTCCAGCTTCAGGGAAATTGCTCTTGATGACATCTATAGCACTAGACAGAGCACAGGGGGAAAAAAGTGTAATGGTCAAAACAAGACAGAACCTGCAGCAAACACTTGGCAGAACTAATGATGAGACAAACAAACACTTTGTTCTCCTGGTGCTCTAAATCCTTAAGCCTCAGATGTTGTTGAGAAGCAGCCAGGGCTATGCTGGGTGTTTGAAAGTCAGTACCAAAGCAATATATCTAAAAGTCACCGTTCCGGTTTCACACATATTCTTTTAAATGTCAACATTGTTCAGATCATTATAGAAAGCCTTGAATCTCGCAGCCCTTAAAGGCAGGGTGATTCATGGGTATTCATGAGGGAAACCCAGAATTACCCACGTAAATCAATAACCAATTGCAGAAACTGTGAACTGACACAATATGAAGCAAAAATGAAATTCAAACTGTTTAAAGGTGTAAGAGGGGACTCCATAACACTGACAGGCAATTATTAAATATGCAGGATAAAATTTTATAATTCCACTATACAAAAATTGGGGGATTACTGCAGGGGCTTCTTCCAACAACAGACACGAGTTTGAATGCAAATTACGCTGAGAAGTAAATGTTTTCTTAGGTTTATCTTTACTTTCTACATAGTGTGACTTTTAAAAACGATGCCTAGGAGATCCGGAAAAAACCTAAGCAGATCTCAGCAGCTCCAACAGTAGAGGCAAACTTCAACTTAACAAACTTTTTTTTTTTAAAAGCCTTTACATTATAAAGAGTGCTCTTGTCTTAGACCATTCACTTGATTCCCTGAACGTCCCTCGAAATGTTGCAGGTGGTCTGTTTTTTTTTTGTTCTATTTCTCCATTAACAATTCTGCCGAGGGTCATCACCAATGTCTAACATGTACAATCTGAATAATGTTAAGATTGCCATCCTAATACGGTACCTCCAGTAACTTGGGACAAACAATGCTGTTGTTAGTCACATTGGCTATTTGCTATGGCCAATGGGGCTATTTACACCCAGGTGTACGAAACCTAACAAAGTAATTTTGCTGCCAAATCCTAACCACACTGCTAACTGGAAACAAAACAAGACGCTAAAATTAATAAGTCAGCTACGTCTAAAAATTATAAGTCAACATTGAATTTAGACTTTGAATCCCAGTCAACCTGCGTGGAGTTACTGTGGTTGACCACACAGGTGCACATAAGACACTATCTGTGTCACAGCTGTCCTGAATTCATTTTTGCACTGCTCCATTACCCCTGTATGCTGGTGAGTAGGACCTCAGCACTGCGCAGCACTTGGTCAACAGAACCAGAAGAGAAGAGCCGGGGGAAGGCGAGCAGCGTGTCCCACAGCGAGGTCTCATTTTGCAACTGATCGATCACCAACATCGCAAAACCGGCCGCCGTCGCCATCTCGTCGGGTTTTGTCAGCATCAGCTGCGTCAGTATCTGACAACCAGAGTTAAATAAGTTCAGAGTTAGCAAAAAACACACATGTTTCACATAAAAGAGAAATGAAGGCATCTGAACTGAGCATCGCCCTGTTGGGGGACGAGCAGATGCATGCAGGCACACACCGACATAATGTACGTATGCAAGCAAACATACACACACACACACACCTCATTGAGGGTTTGGAGCGAGACCTCGACCACAGTGTTGTTGGACTTGCAGAAGGTGACCACAGCGGATGAGATTGGGTCTGGTGAGGTCGTGTTTATCATCGGCAGCATCAGCGTGCAGACGGCCCTTTTCACCACACTCACTGACTCTAGCAATTGCCCCAAGGTCTCCTGCAAGAGATGAACCAGATTATTACAGTTCCACATTAAGTGAAGGTCCTCATTTTTATAACTTAAATTCACACGACATCACTTGACTTTCTGAGCACACATGGAGGCTGTAAATCACATGTTTACAGCTCAAATCAGGGCTGCAACTGACCGCTATTTTCATGATTCATCGATTAGTCGTTTGGTCTTTAATATGTTGGAAAAAGCTGAAAATTGTTAATTGGTGTTTCCCAAAGTCGAATACGACCTGTCCTTAAATGTCCTGTTTTGTCCAAGTACACAAGATATTCAGTTTCCTGCTCAATTAATCGTTGCAGCTTTTGTTTTAATATCAACTGTGTGAATGAACTATTACAGGGACCAATCATTTCTGTGCTCAGAGACGTCATGTACCATATAAGCAGTGAGCGTTACTCACAAAATACTTACTGCAACATACAATAACACACATATCTGCATGTGAAGTGTCAAGTGTTAACTTATAATGTTAATTCAGGATGAGTGCAATTGACAGATCACATCTATTAAGGTATTGCTGTGCTCTGAAACCTATCCTGGAGGGATTAAACTGAATTTAAATTGCATTACTTTGAAAATCTTTATCATTTTGTCTTAATTCTTTAATCTGTCCTTATCACTACTATGACACAGTGTCCATTGTACTCAAATATAGCTTCCTACCAGGTTCACTAGGGAGTCACTTACGAAAGAAGAAATACAATAAAGTCTGCGGTTACAATAACTAATACGAGAGCGAACAAGCTCTCAATACGGTGACACTTGAAGAAACAAGATTTTCCTCATCTCATCCTCCTCCTGTTATATCTTAACGACGCCCACCTGATCTTCCGGGGAAGTGGAAGTGGATCCGTTGGTGAAAGAGACATTACTGGGTCTTCCCTGCTGAGACGTACCTTTAACACAAGAACACAGAAAAAAAAAAAGAAGATGACTCCCCCTCTCATATGTCTGTTTGATATGATGCTAACAGGTTTAGAGTTTAATTAACTTAGCACGAAAACTGGTTTTAAGGAACAACAGCTTGCTTCTCTTTGAAAGTCAAATAAAAAATCGGATCTACCACCCTGCACCTCTGCAACTCAACAAATAACACCAACTATTTTTTTGAATCTGCACAAAACTGTATATCGAACAGACAGACATTGAACTTCTCACATAACTTAAAATGTATAACAAATGTTTTCTGCTCACTTAATTGAAGTGATTCAGTTCAATTCAACTTTACTGTCATTTACACAATTTTCAAGCGTTAAATAAAAGACAGGCTGGAACTACAATACAACTCTACCCCAAAACTGGAGGTGTGACACTTGACTGAAAATGTGATTTCGGCCATCGCACACAGAAAAAAAAGGGTCTTACCCATCATGTTGTTCAAGACCTTCATCAGTGCCGCAAGATCATTGCTCGAGTCCTCCGGGAGATCCAGTCTGAAATCCCCTTTAATCAGGTCGTGTAGCGGGGAATCCCCCGAGGAGTCGGAGCTGTCATACAGAGTCAAAGGATAAGACGAGACTCTTAAAAGATATTCAGACCATGAAATTTTAAACATAAATCTATCTTCAAGGGTTTTTCCCATAGAGGATTTTATCCAGCTCTCTGAGAAGCTGAAACGTCTTCAAGGGCGGTCGAGTGGCTGAATGTAAGACTCGAAGACCAAGTCGATTTTAGGAAATATTACACTTTTGTCAGCATTTGCTCTCATGAGGCTTTGATCGTGTGATCGTTCCTCATCTTAGCTGTTCTTGTTTGAAAATGACAAGAGTCTCAAATTTAACTCAAAACTACGAGGGCATGTCGCTGTTGTTGTTTTTTTCAAATAAGAACAAGGAACAAAGAACAAACTAATGGAGCAGAGGTTGGGTTAAGGGACAAAAACCAAACCAAAGACTAAAAACAAAGGCTTTACCTAGAGCGGCTTGCCTGGAAGATTTTTGACAACCAATCACTCTTCGTCCGGTTCAGTGACAGCGACGCAGAGCCAACAAAGCAAAGCCATCGCCACAAACTATTGTCGGTATTTGACATGTGAACTAAACAGCGAAGACAAGTTTCCATCTACAAAGCTGCTTATCTCCAACAGATCGCACAACTGCGTGCAGAGGTGCTTTCAAAATAGCACTTTTTTTTATCAGCTTTTTGACTCGTAGGCGAATGAATACGGCCTCATTATTTGTGAGGAGGCAGCGGAGACCTCACCATCACCACAGGGGGATGTGTGTTGTTTGTTCATTTCCATGATCACACTGACTCATCGTCTCGTGTGAAGCTGCTATTCCAAGGTGTGTCCCTCCTATGTGCCCCACGGGAGTTCTGACGGACTTTCTCTTTTGTTTAATGACTCTATAACGGGCCAACAGAGACATTCCGTATGTCTGAGAGGAGAAAGGTAAAACAACAACAACAACAACAAAACAGTACAGATGCCATTCTAAGAGCATTTGGCCCATCTGTAGCATAGGTCAGATAATAGATCACATACAGTGTGTACTGACGGACAGCAGTACCTTGCACTCCTTGCGGATCTACGGGACGACCTCGATGCAGACGGGTCCACCTGGCGCGACTTGTTATGACAGGTGCTGTCCGCGTTGCACATGAGCGTCTGCAGGAAAGGGAAGAAGCCGGTGCTGGGGAGGTTTCGTGGTCCCACATAACCTGGAGGAGACGTGACACAGTTGTTACTGTAGTGGGGACCCTGGGAAAACAGCGCTGCTGCTGGAGAACATGCCCTCAGTTATGTACATTTGTCAGTGACCCTACTTGAAGTGAGCTTCACGGTAGATTGCAAGTGTAAATACAGGGTTCCCACACTTTCTTAAACTTTCTCAAGACTAAACTTCCCAGGTTCCAGTTCCTTCAGGTTACATGCTTGACACACGTGGTGAGGGCGAATAACTGTTACGACTCTGAGAGGTGTTATGATCAGAACTAGCAGGTTTTACAGGAACGCGAAGACAGCAATTACAAAAGAGAGTCACGCGGACTATGTGCCTTTTCTAACACAGCGTGGCACACTGTGTACGGAGTTGAAGAGCTCAGCGACTCCTGTTTTTTTTT
>CAEMYA010000051.1:5796869-5824213 GCA_903131615.1 Diplodus sargus
TGTTTTTTTTTTTTTTCATTAACACCAGTTTGGGACACACAATATATTGCACATCAACGCACGACTTTGTCCATGGTGTGAACTTCTACTGATTTGCCTCACATGGCACATTCGCTGTATTATTTTATCTTATTCCCTATGAACCCTCACTTTCACCACGCTTATTCAGCCTGCTTGCGGGCTGGATTTCAAAAGTTTATCTGTTACATTCATCAGCTATTTTTCGCTTGCTCGCGATAACCTGCATCATTTGACTTTCGTCGCTCATGCACGCATGTTCTCAAAGCAGGGAGCACGTGAGGCGACGGTCACGCAGCTGCAGGAGAAAAACTCGCAGGCAGCGGAATGTTGTTTACTACTGTAGATTTTTAAAAAAAACATCCAAAGAACATCAATGTTATTCTCACACTCACATCTTTAGTGCTATGTCGTGCTATGAACTGGCCAATCTATTACAGTTTGCATGCCGTATTGTCGGGCCATCTCTAACCACAGGATCAGGAGCCAGAGGTAAGTTCCATTAGTCGGTGTAACTGCCAGTCAGTAACTTACACCATCTTTTGTCAAAAACAATCCCAGGTCTGCGCAACAAAGAAAAAGACGGGATTTAAAGGCAGAAGACGATCAGGTTGCAGTCAGGCTATTGTGAATACGCTGACCTTTTCTTGCATTCATTCCTGTTAATATTATCTGAGAAAGCAGCTGTTTTCACAGAGAATGCAAGCCTAGCGAACAGTGTTTGACTAGGATTAGTCACTATGAAAGCTGCAGTGTATAAACTAATGTTTGAACGACATCAGGCCTCAAATACACTCATCCAATCACGCTGGATTCATGTTCACATTTGGAGGGGAAACTTTGAAATAGCAAATAAGTGACTCATGAGAAAACAACGACAATTAAGCTGTAAGTATTTGAACAGGCTTGTTTCCATACACTCATTCATCTTCAACCATGACAGTTGAGCGCAGAGCTCCAATTTGTGGACAGTTACTGAACATTTCTACAATAATTACAGGGAATGATTGAAATGTACAGTATTTGATTTCCGCCGCGAGGGTCCCCTCACTCAGAAACAACAAAGACGTAGTTTGATGACGTCGTGAAGCAGCGCGTGATCACGGAAGCTGGAAGAGCATCGCTACTTTGATTAAAATCACAGGCTTCTCTGGGTTTAAACATTGTTGAAGAAGTCGAGGATAATGGAAGTACACAACGCAACGAAATACTTTTTACTTTCTTTGTTTTAAGACATTTTAAAGCGGAAATGCTCCGACCAGGTACTTAGAAAGTTGCCTTTTAATAAATAATAGCCTGCAAACTATTTTTCTGCAGATTCATTTGTTCAGCAGTACAGTCGTACGATACGATAGCACTCCCACGCCGGTCTGTGTGCGTGTCAGAATGTGTCCTGTGCCGCGTCCACATTCCTTGCATGCAAGGGAGAATAACTGCGACACCACAATCTGTGAGGATAGCCATCTTCATTTTGAATTGTGATTGCATTTTTTTTTTTACGCATGAAAAAAAAAGCCGTGGTTCCAGCCCAGACCCGAGATCATCGGCAGAAGTAACCACTCCACCTGTCCTGTTTTTTTCCCTTGGTGACATTTTGCCTTTATCATAGTTTTCAGAGGCAGACATTTTATACACAAGGACTTTTGTAGGTTATATAACGCGGACCAACCTGCATTGGGTCACTCTGTTTGTATGTATTATTCCTGTTTTAAATATGTGCTCATAAATCAAGTTACAGTCAGGGCTGCACAGTTAATAGCAATGTGATCAAAATCACATTGCGGCCAAATTCAACATCCAAATCTTTTCACAGACATAAAATGCGTGACAGGACAGCGCTATGATGAAGCGCTGTAGTGCTGCAGAGATGCCCTGCCCTGATCTTGTTCTAGACACGCCATCAAACGTTCATCAATCATTATGATATTGAATAAGCTTTTCAGTGGAAATGGAAATTGTGAGGCAACAAGTATCATTCTCATTAATGATTAATCAAATCACAATCGCAGTACCTGTTCAAATAAAAACTTGCAGCCTTAAAGCCTTGTTAAAATGTACTGTCGAGTGCACCTGGATGAAAGAGTGAGGTGCATCACTGTGAAATCTTACACCAAGCTTAGCCAGTCAAGTTCAGTTCAGTTCAGTTGGACGGCTTTTTACGCTATAAACCCTCACTCGTTTGTCTCTAATAAAAGTCTGTAATGGTTGAATTATCATGTATTTAATAACACTCCATACTGTAGCTCTGTGAGAAACAGTAGCCCATACTCAATTTTACAATCCGGTCATCTGAGATCCCTTTAGACTGAGTTTTTACCGAGTAATCCGAAACACGATCCAACCACATTCATGGCTGCTGCTTGACATTCAGTCAGATCTGATACTGATAATGTCTATGGGTGTGGTCCGTTACTGAGCCTGTTGGATGCAGCGCTGATAAGATAAAAACAACCTCATGTATGCTAAATGCTCAGTCATGACATAAAATAACGTTTGTTTTAAGTAAAAGGACTCACAGCGCTGACAGAGGAAGGGGCGGTCCTATTGTTCGGATTCACTTGGGACATGCCGGGGGTTATTGAATTACAGGTGAATCCCTGCATCCATAGAATCAGATAAGAGGACACAGGAGGATCCTCTACGAATGTACTAAAGCTGCGAATAAAGCGTATACTGACAGGCGTTCTCTCTCAATGATAAAGCCGTTTCTTGAGGATTGCGACGCATTTCTTGAACAACCACGCTCGTTGACGACCCAAAAGGCCGGCTCCAATTTCTGCCCCTCCCTCCACGACCAAACCATTAATCTGCGATCACACACCGCCACACAATAGCCCGTGTGTAGCGCTCCCTTCTTATGTGCCAATAACAACATTTATTCTGTCTGAATTAATGCTCCCTGTCAGATAAGAAAATAAAAGGAGTGCAAACACCCGGTCAACAGCGCAGGGATAGGCTCAGATCTGAGGGACTATTCATGTTTTGGTTTACTCTGATTGTGAAATTCAAACGTCCTTACGTGGGCTAGCTGCGATTCCTTTGTGATGCCAAACAAAAACCCTGCGGCCCACGTCAGGTCAATATTGTGTTAACGCAACTTGAATCTTACACCGGTTGGGTCTTTTTTCCTTGAAGTTCCCCTCATTCAGAGTTTGGTTCCCTCTTTATTCTAAACTTCAGATAACATCAGACTCATTTAACGTATGTTTCAAATGTTTCCTCTTTATTGCAGTTCTCTGAAAGTACACCAAATGCATTGAGACGGAACTTGTATATGTATGTATGAATTAGAGCAGATTTCAGTGTTTTTAGTGGGTTTATATGGATCTTTTGCAGCGCCAAGGTATCTCATAAATGTTGACGATTCATTTCCATTGTGATGAATTGAAACTTTAGTTCTGTTTGCTCAAGGTGTTTCTGTATATAAAGCCTCATCCTATTTGTGATTGTGTAATAGTAAGACTTGGTTGTTGAACGGCTGTTGGAATACACGTCACTAACAAAACACGGGCCTCGACCCGCCGTGTCTGCGCAGTTTAACACTTACACGTTTCTTTCACGATTGGAGGGAACTGGTTGCGGGTCACGGCAATGATGATGAAGATGATCAGCGGCCAGACGATCAGAGTCAGCGACCACAGCTGCGACACAAGATTACCATTAAACATGAGCAATCAGCTTATGGAGAGTTCACAATGGAGCATCCAGTGTGTGAAAGTACAGTTATTGTGTGATTTGTTCCCCCACAATCCTGATAAGGTAGCAGGTAAACCTGACACTGCTATACAGAAGTAAAATAATAGTTTAATATAACTCTGTGTTGCGGACATTCTTAGCCAGGTCTCCCTTGATCTCAGTGGGACCAACTTGGTTTAATAAAGGCTAATCAAAATGATGAAATAAGACAAAATAACAGCTCCCACTGCAGTCGACAAATTCACTCTGATGTGTTACCTCTATGTTGTTTCTGTTAATTTATATTAATAATAACATGCTTAGCCAGTTCTTTCCCGATCTCAATAGAGCCAAATTGTCTTATTAAAGGCTAATTGAAAATATAAAATGAAATGAACTAAAATGAAATACAATAGCAGCTTTCATTGCAGTTGAAAGTCACTCTCACATGTTACTCAAGTGTTTTCCTGTTAATTTTTCAAGTTTAATATAACTCTGTTATAACTCTAGCAACTGTGTTGCGTCAGGTCTTTCTTGATCTCAGTGGGATTAACTTTAATAAAGTATTACAAAGGTATAAAAGAAAAGAAAAATCTATAAATATAAAATATATACATATATATATATATATATATATATATATATATATATATATAGAGAGAGAGAGAGAGAGAGAGAGAGAGAGAGAGAGAGAGAGAGAATATGAAATATAAATATAACCTCACCGGCTGTCTGATGATTCTCAGCCAGTTCTTCCAGAGAAGGAATTGCAGTTGCCTGAAGAAGGCCATCAGTAGAGGAGGCTGAGAGAAGACACATCACACATTATTATATTATATTATATTATATTATATTATATTATATTATTATCCACTCATTTTTAACTGTCTTAATGTTGTACACTTGAAACCTTTTTTTGCAGTGGTTTGACTTTTCAGATATAGCAGATAAGGATTTAAATATATAAATGTATAATGTCAAATACAAAAAAAAACATCATAATAATATCTGTAGCTTGACCAGGTGTGCTCTTGATATCAACCCAGCAGTGCACTCATAAATTCTTGGACCTACCTGAGTGTCCTCTTTACAGGTGAAATCGGTTGTTATCTGACTGAAGCTCGCAGGTTTCTCCCGGCGGACATGTCGCCAGCTGCCCCCATCAGCAGGACGACTTTTCCATCAGTCGGTTTTGCAACTAGAACTGAACAAAATTCGCCCTCGTAAAAAGAAAAACTGCGCGGAATAATATATATAAACAAAATCCTCCTCGGAAAAAGTTTACCGCAAAATGAGACGTGACAGCAGCGTAACACCTGTGTGTGTGTGAGAGAGAGAGTGTGTGTGAGAGAGAGTGTGTTTGTGTGTGTGTGAGAGAGAGAGTGTGTGAGAGAGAGAGAGTGTGTGTGTGTGTGTGTGTGTGTGTGAAAGGGCGTGTCCAACCTGTCCAGAGCAGAGGAAGAAGAGGAAGCCTGATTAACTGCTGACAATTAGAGGACTGCAGAAGCACTTCCCCACAGGAACGGTAACCTCTGGCTTACTGTCATGAAATGATGAAATGAAATGAAATGAAATGCGTCCTCTCATAAGTGTGATGACATTTTTGGACGAGAAACAGGACAAATATATTTAGACGCGGTGGTGGACGCAGGATGTTTGAGGACCAGGGGTCCGAATAATAATCAGATTTTTTTTTATTTTTTTAAAAGGCACCTGCTGTATGTTTGAGTAGCGGACGAACCATAAACTCAAAATCTTATTAAGTATATTTGTCTAATTTCTAGTAATAAGGATATCTCATTATTTATATTTTAGGACATTTAGCAGAGGCTTTATAATGTGTTAGTGAGTCAGTTAAGCTCGTCCTAACTTGGTAAGAGAAAGGAATATTTGATTCAGAAGGTGTACAGTTGTATTTTTCCATTTAGTAAGGAAAATTTTAGTGAGTATATTTCATTTTGTGACCTTTTGTGAGTATTTTTTGTTGATTTTTTTTTTGTCACCGTTACAAAGTGGTATTATGAGACCAGATGGGCCGGGGCTAGTCAGCTAGCATGCTAACTTTAGCGGACGTCTCTGACATCAACACTGTTGTTTCTTTACGCTCTGTTTATAATGTTAGCTGACTTGTTCTCAAATGTTATAATCTAAAATTCTGTCCACATCTTACAATTTGCCCCTTTATAAGATTCATTATTACCGGTTAAAAGGTTCCAAAACCTTCTTTGCCAAGAGGAAAAACACAGAGTTAGAGGGGACACGCAACACCGAGCATCTCGTGACACGCTCGGCTTCTCCTGTCGGTCAGGTGTTGTTGGGGAGGTCTCCACTGGGAGAAATCACACTGATACCATGTGAGGGATCCGCAGGGAAGAGTCAAAACAATATGCCGAATTCTCCGGACGCTAGACATCATATGATCATGTGGAGAGTGCAAAGCCAAAATAAATCCATGTCACGCTGAGAGAGAATGAGAGTGCAACAAACAAAAGCGGGCCATGTGATGTATTAGACAAAACATTCTACGAAACATATGATCTCAGTCGACATATTTATACCAAACTATTGGCGAGAGGTCGAGACTTCAGCGATTGAAGACGAAAAAAAATTGCTTTCGTTACTTAAAAGGTGAATGTGTCACACCTGCCGTGAGTGTTCAAAGAACGACTGTTGAAAAACCGCTGAACGACATGACAGCAGAACATGTTGTTCCTCGTCGAGATTGAACTGATTGACAGCATCATCTGTCAGGTGGTTTCATGTAGTACCTTTCCATTACCAGACACAATAAGAAAAAAAAAAGAAGGAAAAAGAATGTCCTATATGAAGGGTTGGGCAAAACAGAGCATAGGTGAAAGTCTTTTGTTTTAAACTGGAAACATCAATAAGAATCGTCCTATCAATGTAGTCCAACAGGTTTTCCATTATGATAACAAGTCGAGGCACAATTCCTCTGACTTGAGTCATATCATCAGGCTGCTCAAGGGTCAAGCACAGCTTTCCAAATTGGCTCTGAAAAATATCAAGGCTCCTTAAAGATATCAGGAAAAGGATAACTGCCCTTTAACTCTTGCTGCTGTTACCTCCCATTATAAAGCCTACAAACACATATATAGATAATATAATAAAATATATGTCATCTGCTGTTCTGGCCATAAAACAGAATTCAGTTATTATCTACTCACCCTCCTGCTGATGGAAAGCCAGGTGAAGTTTTGTAGTACACAAAACATTTATTGAGCTTCACAGCAAAACGGCATTCTCCTTAACAACTGAATAAAATCTGCACTTTAAACGTTTTCAGCTCAACCGCACGTCTTTTCAAATCAGTTTGGTCTCTCAGGTCTTCCAGCGACTTGGATTACACTGTAGAATTGATCACGCATACTCTTCTATTTGACTGGACCTTTACTAATGACAAACTACCAACTCAATTTCATGCCAAATAATGACAAATGATATTCATCACAACATCCCATCTGGTGGCACCTGAGTAAATAAATGAGCAAGCCTGACTAAGATGTGACCTTCGAACAATCTTTACACAATAATATTTTAATCATCATTTCAAGGCTCACAAACAGCACAGGAGACAAAAAAACAACTTTGTTTTTTAGTTTCCTGCCATGTTTAACCTCTGGCAAAAACTTTTATTCAACACCAAAATCACACATCCACTGTACAAACCAAGCCATGAGACAATGCTCACGGCGTTCAAACTTTAAAACGTGGGCATGCTCACGAGTGGAAAAAAGTAGGGTGTGTTGAAAGGTAACAGCTTAGCGGCTGGATAGTGTTGAAAAGACACAGTGGCTCCTTCGTGGCATTTCGTATTTCTTTCATTGGTAGCAACATTAGCAACATAATAATATATGCCAAATAAAAACAGTATAGTCTGTGGTTCAAAGAGAAGGGATTGAGCATTAATAATGTAATCCCACGTAACAAATGTTAATACTGGCACTGCATAAATACAGGAAATAAGGGAGGAAAGTCATTCCACACGAACATTGAAATACACATCCTTTCGACAAATCATGAACAATGTTATAAAGGTACCCTGCAGAGCGTTTGTCCACTCATAGTGCGGCGGAGCTGGATTTTTGTGAGTGGATCCCCTTTTTGTTCGGCTCTTGTGCAAAGGCCTGTGCACTTGAGCGTGGCAACACAATTCACTTCTCCTCCCGCCAGTCTAATATTAATCTACTAATCTGCACAGGGGCGGTAACACGTGAAAGAAACGAAGAAAGGCGCAAAACAAAAGGCACAAACAAAAGGCAGTATAGAAGAAGAAGACTTCTCGAGAACTTCAAGAGGAAGTTTTGCTAACATTTTATGAGGAAAGAACTGCATTCAGTCAGCGCCCCCCTAGTGCCCCCATGTTTGAAAAAAGAAATCCTAGATGCCTCTTTGGTAGCCGAGACATAATAAAGTGCCCTTTCTGTGTGCTTGTGTGCCACCATGTATAACTAGTGCCCTTTAATTTTTTAAGTCCACCGCTGAGCATAACTGTACTTGTTCACAAGAATGCTCACAGGGTACCTTTAATTAAAAATCTCCACACTGTGTTTTGTGCCCTCTGAATGCTACTCCACACGTATGCGCTGTCATTTTAAAAAAAAACAAAACAAACCAAGAAGAATATTCAAAGTTGATATGCTCAACATCTTTGAATCTCGCAACATGTAAAACTGAGAATGCTTCCATTCAACACTGTTTGTGGCAGACATTATAAGACACGCTTTCCTGTTCGTGACAAATGTCATAAATTACGTTAATTCCGTTCGACATACAAAACATTTGCAGGTTTACTTGAACGTTACAGTAACACATGTTTGGCCACCCACTCTCGTCTTTTTGAGCTCAAGGTTCAGTCACAGTGGTCACTACGGACCTGATTGCACAATTCTGAAACCATAAAAGTGAAAAAATACACCATTAAACACTTAAAATATCTTGTATATTCCATACAAATGAATGTCACTTCTACCACTGATTTTGGCACTTGTGTGTGTCTCGTGTCAGAGGTAACATCAGTAAACTATTTTCCAGTGTGTGGGCTGTTCACATTCTTTCTCAGTGTCCCCACAGAAACGGTTGTATGTAGTTTTGGGGTCAAAGCCCAGGATTTCCCTCTCTTCATGGATCCGGAAAGAGAAGGTGGAAACTGATGTTCCGATAAAGAATCTGAAAAAAAAAATAAAGACATGAGTGAATAAAAACATGGGAAAGAGGACAGCGATGCAACGAACGTGCACCTTGGAAAAATTACATGAGCGTGTGACACACAGTAGAAAAAATGTACGTGCATGAGCTGCTCTGACCAGTTTTTCGAGTTCAAATATTTTCTATGGGTAAGTTATTGAGAAGGGAAAATTCTCTTTGTTCCCAAGTTGGCCAAGGGTTGAAGCACAGTCACCGGCAAGAACTCTTTCGCAATGATTACCAGCAAGCAATAAAACTTCTTCTGTCTTTGCTTAAAATAGTGCTAATGATCAAAATCTTCGCATAATATAGTATCATATATAGAAATAAAAGACATCACATTATTTTGTTTGTTTGTTTTGTCCATCGCAATAAGGGTATACAGCGTTAGAGGCAGAACTAAGGCACATGCTGATGTGAAGATGGTATGATGTTTATCATGATCACCATTTTAGCTGAGCATTTCAGCACGCTAACAGTTGCTAATTAGCACCAAACTGTTGGAAAATGTTGCTTGGAGGTATGTGGTTAATCAGATCTGATAATGGTGACAGACTCGAGGTTAGACTCATACATGGGGCAGAACGCAGATGTGAAAACAGAAAAGGCATGAGTTTGAATGAAAGACAACACAGCTAAGCACCTAAAAACATGTCCTATATCATTGTCTGATATCAATAACCTTACTGATAAACTGGTATAACAATAATAATAATCATATGATAATGATAATTGACTATAAATGATAATTTACCTTGCATGTGCACATATCCACTGGTCAATGATGGCCACCCCTCCATCTTTGAGGAGCTCCAGGTCCTCGATGGACGGCTCAAAACGCACCATTTCTGGCAACAACTTTTTGAGCTCCTTCAATTCTACAAAAATGAGATAACACAGGTTTATAAAAGCATTCATAGTGACTACGATTTTAATACCGTAATTGATTTCACGAGCTGCAAAATCCCTGATCCCTTGTATATACGCCATACAAATGGAACTCTGAATGTGCTGCTATGTCATTACCTTCCCCATCTGCATCCGTTGCGACAAACACTCTGTCCAATTTGTGCTTCTTCATCAAGCTGCGGATCTTTTTGACTGCCCCCTTCAGGCTGGGGACGTCCTCTCTGTGGCCCCAGATGAAGTCCTTCCTGCGCAGGTGGACCCCCAGGTATGGACCACCTTTAGCTGAGCCCAGCTTGGCCTGAGGAGGGAATTAAGAAATAACAGGCCACTGTTGAATTACAGTACAGCCTGCAACTTGAGACTGAATCATCAAAAGGCTTAAGTCAACAGTTGTTTTCAGAAAGTAAGTGATTGTCGATCTATACAATTTGCGAACGAGTCTGTGAAAACGCAGACTCAAAAGCACAAATATGCAAAGATGATTAAATGGCATATCATGACAAAAATGGCACTGAATCACTGAAAAAACATTTTTTATCAATTGAGCAGTAAAGGATGAGATCAGATCTGATTTGCTAACTTCAACCATGCAAATTAACTCCCATCAAATAATATGAGATATGTAAAATGGTAGTGCTTACAGTACGTGTTAAATGCTGCACACACACACTGCACTGTACATTTCCACAGCCTTAATTCAAGCTGCATGATCACATAACCATGCCGCCATCTGATACTCTGACTCACTTTCATGCGGGTCCAGTCCTCACTGTAAACCGTGTAGTCTCTGTCATCTGTGGAGTTCAGGTACTTTGCTCTGAAGTCGTCTCCAATGATTCTCAGGTGCTTGGCAAAAACCATACTGCGGCGGGTCTACAGTGAACAAAGAGAATGGCAGAGACAACCGCATCACTTTACAGACAGTAAGACGATCAAGGTGAAAAGAGAGGACACAAATATTAACATTGTTTTCATTTTTAACCATGGATTGACTTACATCCCAGTAGTCCTTCCCAGCATAGTGATCATGGAGGAGTGTCTCTGCTCGGTCAAGCATGACTGATCTGCAAAATAGTAGGAAACAAACAAAGTCCCTGTGAGTGTCACCAGATCTGAGGTGACAAACTGAGTAATAATAATACTGAGGGAACGATCACATCAGATCATATTTCAGCTTCCCACAAATAGAAGAATCTGCCACTCCACTGACTTTAAAAGCCTTTATGCTCAATACGTGGGCTGTTTTTAACTACAGGTGGATACATTTGGACATATATGAACATATTTTAATGATTTGTTAACCCACCTCGTTATCCCCTACGCTAGCTAGAAATGTCTTTTATTGTTCGCAGTGGGATTAGTGATGGTGAATAGCTCCACACTGAATTGAACTTTGAACTTTCCAGAAATAGTACTGCTAGTTAAAAAGCTAAAACAGTCAAAAAGCAATGATTTATTCATGCAAAGTGATGCGCTCGTTCTCACACTGTAACTGAGACATATGTTGGAGACAATTCACCGTGGAACAGTAACCTCAGTTTTGGGACAAGTTGACATTATAGAATTTACCAGCAGACAGCCCTCTATTCCTAACCAAGCTTTGCAGTTATCTAGTGTGATTGAGTTCATTAAAATGCTCAAATTTAAACGCTAAAAAACATTTTAGTTGTCGATTAATTTGTAGATTATTTTGCTGTTTAATCGAGTTCCCTAATCGGTTGTTGTTTTTTCTACAACCCAAAGAATTTCAGCTTACTATCAGAGGAGTAAATGAAATATTCACATTAAAAAGCTTGATTCTGAGGATTTTCACTCCATTTTCATTAAATAATTCCTCTGATAAAGCGATTATCCAAATACTTGGCCATTGTTAATACCCTAACCCTAACCAATTAAATAACTATTATGATTAATATTATAAAATAATATGCTGCCCACTGTTTATGTAATCTGTCGTTCAAAAGATTTACATTGCTGCTTTATGAGTAGAATTAGGTACCGCATTGACTCATAAATCAACTTTTCGAGGGATAAAGTTGTCAGGCTCAATAAAACTGTTTGTGTTAGTATTGATTTATCTGCCAGAGACCAATTTTACCAATCACTGGTGCTGCTTGATGTGTGCAGTATGTGTGTGGTCACGTTGCTCTGTAGACTCACGTCACTGTGATGTTTTTCTGAAGAACTGGGGCCATGATGGACGCGTGGCCCTGGGCTGATACACATGTTACATTTCGAGCTCTTGTCTCCTCGAAGCCCCAAAACCAGCCCCTTGGAAACACAAACCGGATAAATCAGTTGATGATGAACCGAGAGGAGAGGGATGTGCAAGCAGGAAGCCAGAGATATCATTAAACACTGTAAACGTGATCCATCACTGCCTGAAGGAGGCCTAATGAGTTATTAAACTGTAATTACAATTCATTTTCTTTGGCACTTAAGCTTAATGGAGGAATAATTGATAAAAAGCATCACTGAAAACATCAGCATCACCACAACTAAGATACTTTGAATAGGTACATAGCCACAGCATAAACTGGATTTATTTGTGTTACACTTTGCTGTTGAAATTGCTCTCATGGGTTTTGCGCATTGTGTTGCTTTACCTGTAGTAGCCCTGTTTGTCTTTGGAGTACATCAACTTGTCAATGCAAGGTCGCCTGTCGACTTTTTCCTCCCATTTCCCATCAGTCCATCCCTCTGCGTAGTTTTGCAAGACCAGCACCTGGTCTATGAATGGGCCTCCGTTCTCTAGACCCGAGAATAGAAGAAAACACACTCAGTAGGTGTTTTGCTTTGACACACACAGCTAAGTAGCAACCTGTTCTAACAGCTAAGTAGAATGTGGCACATTTGAATAGTGAACAAGATCCAGGTTTATTTATTTAAGTATAAACAGCTTTAAAAGTTGTCTGTAAAATGAAAAGCTCACCAGCAATGAATTCCTCATACTCAACGACGGGCACATTGGCCTGCAGGCTGGTGAGGCTGAAGAACTCCCCCCACGGGATGCGGATCTGGTGGATGTTGGGGCTGTGCCAGTGGTAGAGGCGACCCCATGGGGGAAGCACCAACACCCAGTCATCCCCCTCCTTCCTCAAAGTCTTCACCAGGGAGGCCATGCGGATGTAGACATCTCTCCGCAGGTTGAAACCCTCCGGGGGATTCACGTCGTACAAAAGGTACCTGAGGTGATGAGAGCGGACATGAGATCGGAGAAAACGACGATGGGAAAAGGCAACAGCAAGTTCACCGGTCAGTGAAAACAAAAGTGATAGCTGGCCCCACAATGCATCAAACCAACCGCATTTGGTAACAAATCATCCAGTGATCCCATTTAAAATGTCAAGCTTCATCTGTCAACAAAAGCAGTGCTGTATTTGTAATATTGCAGCTGAATTATTCTTAATCAAAGACCTACATGCTTTGTACAAGTCTATTCTTTCTAGCTTATGGTTTGAGTTAATGTGAATGGTTTCTGTGATCTAGCCTTTAACTCTGCAGGCTGTCCACATCCTGTGCCAACATTTTTCCAAATCATTTGTGGTTGGTGGCAACCGCTCAATGGGTAGTACTTTTTCAGGAGCGTCACAACAACAGCAAAGTAGTGACATGACAGGACATAACAAGGGGAGAGTCAGACATCTCATTAGACTAGTTGTTCTATGTGGTATACTGTTGTAGCGTGGTGTTCAGTTCTTAAATTAAGTGGTCCCATTTGCAGCTGTACTATTCACTTTTGTCACACGCCAGGACACACGTGATCATATTCTTTTAATCTTACAATGAAGCAATGCATGGTGGAACTCCTTCTTGAAAATGCTTAACAGTTTGGTAATACTACACATTTATGACACTGAAAGTTGATGTGAGGAGGCATCTGCAAGCTGCAAGCAATACCCATGCAAAGGCAAAACTACCAATAACTAACTCACACCAGCTTTTATAACAAATCTCATAATCATCTACAAACATCAGGCATGATTATGTTACATACATGTGCATATACACAACTTAACTAACGCTGAATCATACTATAACTTAAACATTCTTAGTCCGTAATCTCTTCACAACCACTATGTATGGTGGTTAATGGTCGTGGTTTTCCTTTTTACAGTTAGCACCGTTATAGGAGTAGAAAAATGAGACTGTATAACTATAGAGTGCTGACAAATCAACCAACTGAGCCGAAATCTACTACAACACGATAGCGTTTGGAATATTATATTAGGTGGTAGTCTGACGGAGAGGGAATGGTTTTAATGCGCCCGAAATCATTAAATTGGCATGTTTTGGAATGGAGTCAGGTAACATCTCCACCTCACTCTGCAGAGGCTTGTCCACAGAAGCAGTCGAGCCCGGCAAAACGGGATTAAAACACACTTTCGAAAGAGTGAAAGTGCAACCTGAAGCACTAACTCACAAATTAAAAAAATGACCTTTACAGTGGAACAAAAGATGAATAACTATAACCGACCTCACGTTAGCAAGTTAGCGTACAGCCGCTAGCTAACAGTAACTTGACATGTCAGTGAACTCACCGCAGATCTCTGGCGGCGCCGATGGACACGGTGGCCGTTTGACTCGCACTGAACACATTGTCGGCGTTTGCTGCTCCAAGCGCTGCGAAAGCGACGAAAATAAACAAACAGAGGGAGGTAAAAGAGTAGATTGAAGCAATAAACACCAATGGTATATGCACTGCTCTGTGCGCCATATTTCCTCAGAGCCACGCACTTCCGGAGGAGTGAAAAGCGTCTGAGCAGTTGCCGGGCAACTAGTAGTGACACGCACCACCGGCAGTGATCATCCGGAGTACGAGGTATGTTTCTTTATCGAGGATTATAAACAACATTATGTGTAATAGGTTTCTGATTATTCAAGAGTGTAATTCATAAACAATTGTACTATTTATTAACATACACACATTTTAGTGTAAAAACATGAAAAAACTGAGCTAGATTTTCATTTGAGTTTATTTTCCTTACAAAATATAAAATACTTGAGAGTTAATACATGGAGGTTACCATTACAATCTTTTTTCCCACAGAAGACATTTTTACCTGTCACAGTAGGAAAAGCAAGCATTCATATTAAAGTTTAGTATTACATTTTCTGATTGAAGGGCTCTGCTATTGTGGAAATTACTCTCCGAACACACGCAGACACAAAATAACTGTCCAGGCTTCACTCAGACATCCATAATAATACCATGTGCCCTGAATTCAATAGGAAATTTGATTGAGAGTCCGCCATTCTGCACGTTGAGGTACAGGTGTGCTTCACTGGATGCCGTCTTGGTCATACGTCACTCCCAGTTGTCTCCTGGCCTCGTCTATGACCTCTGCTATCAGGCTGGAGTGAGCCCATGGCATCCCCGGGCTCTCCTTCAGTCCTGGAGGGGAGCAGGCAGGCACACACAATGACACCGCAAGAGATGATCTCAGGAGGTTCTGACCGCTGATTGTTTCAGGTAAGGTATACAATTATGAATATATAGCAAAGTACAGATCAATTGCGAAATGCAACAGCTAGCTGCTTAATTTTTATGCATGTGAGCAACTTTTTACCGTTCAGCAGACAGCGGCGGACCTCCTCAGCTTCATATCGTAGACCCGTGCTGTTGGTGAAGTTTAGTGTCATGTCAGCCTCTGGCAGGGGGAACTTCATCTCTTTCCCATTCACCTCCAAGGCGGTGGGGCACCACATATGGTTGGGTACCTGATGTGGAAACCAGTGTCATTAAAATCACTTTGCATGAGGTGTTAGGGCCATTTATGGCTTTAACACTTGTAGTTGATATTTTATAGGGGTGTGCATCTCTCTCTCATAACACGATTTGATACGCATCTAGGTACATGGGCTACGATACAATTCAGGGACTAAACATTTTCAAATACGTAATGATTTGACGCGATGTGATGCAATCTGATACAGTTCGTAACATATGTTTGATGTAGACATTCATTTTCCATTATAAATTAAATAAGCGATTCTATGAAAGTTGCTTACCTTACCATGTCTCGAAAGCCATCACTCTCAACCACGCTGTGATGTCGTGAGTCCTTCGCAATAAAACGGGCTATAGATGCTGTGATTACCTTGGACCTCGCTGAGTTGTGGCTAAGTTGTGGCTGGAAAAAGTCTTTAATAGCCATGTCATTGTCTTGCGTGTTCTTGCCTGTGCTAGCGAGAATCTCGCCTTTACCTTTAACCTTTTACAAGAGTTGAGAGACGCTCTGCAGAATTAGCAGCAAAGCTTCCGTCAAACGATACGTAACTTTAGAACCGGGCCATCAACCGGTTAATTGCAAATTTATGTCAATACAGGGGTCCGCATATCAATGTAGTCGCATCTTTAACGTTAAAAACGGATACGGTGAAATAACAGTGAATCTTTACACCCCTAATATTTTGCGTTCCTTGGTTTGCTGGTGTTTGTATTTTTCAATGTGGAGCATTAAAAATGGAGAAACAGCGACAACAGTAAGCTCTTGTTTCGACTGGTTAGGATTATGTGAATCAAATAAATTCAGTTTTTATTTAATTAAGCCTGGATCTATGTATTAACTGTAGAGCTGCAATGAATAATGACTGAATTAATTGTAAACGCCTTTGATTATAATAAATCTCTCAAGGTAATGTTCTGTTTTTTGTTTTTTTGTTAGTCAAAGTTCTCTGGATCCCAAAATTCATTTCATTTAATTTCACATGTTTTTACCATTTTCAAATTATTAATCGAAGAAGTAAGCAGGTCACAGGTCCACTGTGTATTACCATGTTTAGTACGTTTTAAAGTTTTTTATTTCACATTAACATTGACGTGAGCTAACATTAGCGTATTGTTAACGCGCTGTCTTGCTGCATGCTGTGCTTCCTGGTACCTTAATGTTGCCTTTGGTCCCAGTGATAACCGCATCATTCGTCAGCATCACGGTGACTGAACAAGTGCAAATGGCCAGTCTGTTGCCGGAGAACTTCAGGACCAAAACTGCTGTTCCATCAACGCCTGGATGCAAGATGTAAAGAGAACTTTTGGTGACAAGAATTTTATCCAGGTTTTCCAACACTGAATATTCCATCAAATAATATAACTTATCATAGTAAAGTGACTCCTCACCTGTGTCTATGCAGTGCCCCGTGGCTTGGATGGACTCAGGCCTCTCTCCGTTAAACACCATGAAGACGAACTGCAGACAGTAGATGCCCAGGTCCAGCAGTGCCCCGCCTCCCATTTTCCTCTCCGCCAGGCGAGCGATGTGGGTGAGTGGAGCTCCCAGATCGGCCCTCACCAGCCGGACATCACCCACTTCACCCCCACTCAGCAGCCTCCTCACTTCCAGTGACGCCGGAAAGAAGCGCGTCCAAATTGCCTGAACGTATACGCGGAATGGTTTGAACAGATATTTGGGGAACGGTACCAGTGATTTTGGAGGAGGGAAAAAACAAGGTTACCTCCATGAGAAACACGTTGTCTTTCTGGGCTGCAGCGATGAGTTCCTGCACCTCCCTTGAATTCATGGCCAGGGGCTTCTCAATCAGCACATTCTTTCTGGACTTCATAAAGAGCTTGCCGGCACTCAGGTGGTGAGGATGGATGGTGCCGACGTAGACCACATCTAAAGAGAGGGACTAGTGTTTAGAAACATTATTTAACACTTCAATTATCCAATAAAGTCTGGAAATCACAGACCACTTAAGATTGGCATTCTTGATGCTCGTTATGATTAATTAACAGGCCTCAAGTCTCTTCAGCTGACTAGGCGCTGATTCGATTTAGACCAAAACACTGTGCCATATGCTGCCGCGAGAGCCCACCGACGTCTGGATCTTTTGCCAACTCATCATAACTTCCGTACGCTCGAGGGATGCTGTGCTTTCTGGCAAATTCTTCAGCATGCTGCAGGTCCCTCGCTGCAACCGCCACTATCTGGAGGAAGAAGGGAATTCTGTTAAGCACTGGTGTGGGGAGGATTTATGTTGAATGAATATTTACCAAACTTGAAATATAAATGACATTGTAGGAGGAATCTGTCAAGTTAATGAAACGCAGAAGCGAGGATCATTTTACAAATGAGAAAAAAAGGAAGACGATTTCACTCGGAAGGAAAAAAGTGGACATAGTTTTTTATTATTACTATGTTTATTTTTCTATTATTCTATTTTATCTCGTTTTCACCTCATTTGATTTTTTATCTATCACTGAATCGCTGTTTTTCCATCTGCTTATGACTTTTTAGCCATTCTATCAAGTGAGTGTCCCTGGTGAGAGATCAATAAAGTCTTATCTTACCTTATTGACATTAAGTATCTGTACGTCCTGCTCAAACAGTGATGCTGATCAAGGTACACAAGTGAGAGTGGTGTCCAACACAATTAAGACATTAATAGTCTTTCCTTTTTTTATTTTTGCTTTGCTTTGGTAAAATTTAAATAAGCACTACTTTGGCTCTGATGCAGCATCCTTTCTCTACAGCCTTGTCCCGGTCTATGTGATCAATAATGTAATGTCATCTGATTGGTTACAGGTCACATCCACAATCAGATTCTGCAAAGAAACTAGTAGTAGTGCAGTATTTGCCTCCAAAATTGGTGTGGATTGGAAGTAAGAAGCAAAAAAAAAAAAAATAATTAAATGCTCAAGTAAATTACCTCAATATTGCACTCAAGCACTTTGCTACATTCAGTTATTGATTATTCTAAAGTTTGACACTGAAATTTATATTTCTACTACAAAAAGTATCAATTCTAAATATTGGTTATCTGTCTCTAACGTGCAGCAGTGCCTCATCCATCAGCTGCACACACACGAGTCTCACAGATACAGTTTGACATTTCTGTAAACTGGTCTTCCTCAGTGCCCCTCGGCTGACTGTTGTGAGGTTGTGAGCAGGGAGAAGTTCACTACTGGACAGAGCTCAGAAATGCAGAGTCATCCTGTTTGGAGCGCTTCCAGTAAAACCGGTCTGATATTTATTTTGGACTAAGAGCTTTGCAGAAGAGGGCGAGATGAGGGAGGGCAGACCTCTGAGGTAACATATATCTCTCCACCCTTTTCTATCACTATTCTTTACAGCTGAGTGTGTGTTTATTTAATTCATTTCAGACACACGAAGCATTCATTTGCTAAATCTGTGTCCACAGTAAGAAAAAACAACAACAAAACAGTTTCTGATGCGTTCACGTGCTCCCGTCGGAAAGTAGCCACACTTTAGCCTTCATGTAACACTTCGGCAGGTGAGTGTCGTTACATTAGTTGCATTAACTGCATCGTACCTGGTGGTCTTCAGACGCCAGAGTCCGTAAAGCCACCGAGAAGTCGTGACTAATTTTACCTGCACTGCATATTCCCCAGCGTGTCGCCATGGCAAGCTAGCTAGCTAGCTAACTTTCATCAACAGACTGAGGTAACTTAAACGTGCTTCGTTTAGCTGTTACATACAGGGCTCAGACATGGACCTATAGGCTGGGCTCATACACGGACCAACCTCCTGCTCTTGTTTGTCTCTGCCCTCCTGAACATGTGAGCCCTGCTTCTGCAACACTACCCGCCTCCGCATGGTGGCGCCTCCATACTGGCAGTACATGGGCTGCTGAGTTGTTTTTAAGGGGGCACCATGTAGTTTTGGGGAAGAAATTTTGATCAGAGAAGAAAATACAAATAAACAAACTGTCTTCGTTTTCATTACTGAATAAACAAACTGACGTTAAAGGATTTGTATTATTACCTCATGAATATTGTAAATATTGTTAGCTTTTTTCTCCAAAACCACATAGTCAACCTGGCTTTTTCTTTGTGTCAAAATTTCAAACAACTGAAGAACAGTTTTTTGCTACTTTTTGCTTCCTCTCCACCACTTTTAGTTGATACATGCAGTTAGAAGTTGTGTTTTCCGATAATTCAGTGTTTATAGGCTATTTTTGTGATGTGTTACCAATTACATATTGTTTGTAGGACATTGTGTGAGAGGATGCTCCACCAGAGCCATAGTAGCACAAAGAAAACGTAGTATTGCTTGTCTGCTTTGCAGTAAAGTAACCTGCATGGTTCACTCCAAATTCAGATAATGTGTCAAATAAATGAAAGACAGAGATATGTATGGAAATTGTGTTTATATGAGAGACATAGATGTCTGTCTTGGTCAGCTGACTGAAGAACTTGTTCATACTGAACTGCATGTCTCCCTGAAAACCAGGTCCTTCTTACCAAGACAAGGCTCCATAAACCTGATTTGACTGGACTCTAGTGGCTGAGCTATAAAACTACAGATATTCCAACTAAGTTGTGTTCAACAATGACCCAGCACTTCCTCAAAACAGTGCCAAATGAAATAAAAAAATTGATTGTGGTGAGTGCAAAATATAAAGCTTGTGGCACAGATTATATATAAACAACTCGATCACTTATCAGACAAGAAAAAATAATACTTTAAAGTCATAAATAAACAGGCAATATGTTTGGGGAAAGATTTAATGAGCATCAACACAGGTTTCAAACACTGGGTTATTTCGGTCTTGTCAAAAAGTAATATTCTCAATGCACAACAAAAGAATTACCTCAGACCTTAGGCACATGAGTAATTAGTGAATTAAAAAAAAAGGTCAGTTTAAAACAAACAAACAAACAATATTTCAAAATTTTAAACCAACATGCAAAATATGCTCCATTTCTTAAATATTTCTATTCATTCAATCAACCAATTTTGTCCCTGAAAATAACAAATGAAAGCTAAGCTGGTCTAATATTCCTCACCTTCCTCATCCTCCTCAAATGAGTCGATCCCAACCTCCTCATAATCCTTCTCCAGGGCAGCCATATCTTCTCTGGCCTCAGAGAACTCTCCCTCCTCCATGCCCTCCCCAACATACCAGTGGACAAAGGCTCTCTTGGCATACATGAGGTCAAACTTGTGGTCGAGACGGGCCCAGGCCTCGGCGATGGCCGTGGTGTTGCTCAGCATGCACACAGCCCTCTGCACCTTGGCCAGGTCGCCTCCAGGAACCACTGTTGGAGGCTGGTAGTTAATGCCCACCTTGAAGCCTGTTGGGCACCAGTCAACAAATTGGATGCTGCGTTTGGTCTTGATGGCAGCAATGGCCACATTGACATCTTTGGGCACCACATCGCCACGATACAGCAGACAGCAGGCCATGTATTTACCATGACGAGGGTCACACTTCACCATCTGATTGGCCGGCTCAAAGCAGGCGTTTGTGATCTCAGCAACAGACAGCTGCTCGTGGTAGGCTTTCTCTGCAGAGATGACTGGAGCATAGGTGGCCAAGGGGAAGTGGATACGAGGGTAGGGCACCAAATTGGTCTGGAACTCCGTCAGGTCAACATTCAGAGCTCCATCAAAGCGAAGTGAGGCTGTGATTGAAGACACTATCTGGCTGATGAGACGGTTCAGGTTGGTGTATGATGGGCGTTCAATATCGAGGTTCCTGCGGCAGATGTCATAGATGGCCTCATTGTCTACCATGAAGGCACAGTCGGAGTGCTCCAAGGTGGTGTGGGTGGTCAGGATGGAGTTGTAAGGCTCCACTACAGCTGTGGAGACCTGGGGGGCTGGGTAGATGGCGAACTCAAGCTTAGACTTTTTGCCAAAGTCAACAGAGAGTCTCTCCATCAGCAGGGAGGTGAAACCAGAGCCGGTGCCTCCACCAAAGGAGTGGAAAACCAGGAAGCCTTGGAGACCTGTGCACTGATCCGCCTAAAGACACAGAGAGACAATTACAAAAGCTGGAAAAAAATGCAAAAATTGACCCATAGACAAAGGCTTCCTAAGCTGTTGTACCCTTTTGTTCTATATAACTGCCACATAAATAATGTCGAGTGAGGTCAGGGTGCACATCTTCAGTGCATGGATCAATGAAAATGAGTAGCTGTATGACTGGACAAGTTGACTGTATGGCTCTTTTTTAGGTTAGGGTTAGAGGTCCATGCCAGCATAAATGACTTAAAGCGTCTTACCAGCTTGCGGATTCTGTCTAAGACAGAGTCAATGATCTCTTTGCCGATGGTGTAGTGTCCACGGGCGTAGTTATTGGCAGCATCTTCCTTTCCCGAGATCAGCTGTTCGGGATGGAAGAGCTGACGGTACGTTCCCGTGCGCACCTCATCTAAGAAAGGCATAAGCAACAGTTTAGAGAGCTAATTAGGCTTTTATAGGAGGGTATTGGTGCATAGATCAAATAGCTCCACATCATGACACTACTGACCAATGACAGTGGGTTCCAGGTCAACAAAGATGGCTCTGGGGACGTACTTCCCAGCCCCAGTCTCACTGAAGAAGGTGGTAAAGGAGTCATCATGGCATGACCCAGACTGCCTTTTGTCGGGCATTTGACCGTCCGGCTGGATGCCGTGTTCCAGACAGTAGAGCTCCCAGCAGGTGTTCCCCATCTGGACACCAGCCTGGCCTACGTGTACGGAGATGCATTCACGCTGGAACAGAGGAAGAGAAGTAGGTAAAAAAAGGGGCAGGGAGAAAATGTAAAAACATTTGTACACATGAAAGCTACAGTTGTGGAAATCCATAGGAATAATTCATAAACTCTGCCACTAGATGGAAGCAAAAAGTTATATGGGCAGAAGAGGGCTGAAGCTGAGAGTGTAAAGTAAACAGAATTGTGACAGCTGTCATGATAGCTCATGTGACTGTCTATGAGCAAGGCTCATGAGCTGAAATGGAGGTCAAGTTCTGAGAACAACTGGGCATTTAACATTTACACTTCCAAGAAGACCTTAATAAAATTCTTGGAAAAAGTAGTGGACAATGGACATTGGTTTATTTTAGAGAAGATTGAGACATTGAACAGATAAAACAATTCTAAAAACACTAATTAAATCTTAATGAGTTTGTGTTAGCCACTCCCTACAGAATTTGGTCAAAGACATACTACATGACTGTGTGGCAATATAAAACAGATTGCGCAAGAAAATAGTCGAAGCAAGAATTATAGGACTTAACAGACATCGTCAGCAACAAAGACTATTGACCCACTGTTGCGATGTTGAAAATCAATAAGACAGACTGCTTTATGTTAATACTTAATCTTTTAATCAATTTTTGCAGTAATTTAAAATTTGCTAGATTCCCCAGAAACAAGGCATTCCTGTCTGGTTAGCATATACATATTTCTTCCAAGTTTTCAATCGGTGTTAAACTTGAAGACAAAACAAGATGAAGCCGGGAAAAGAAAGAAAATATTAACTTTTTTTTCTTCAAAAAATGTAGGATTTCTTTCTTAATTTTATATATTTATTAACTTTTCTGAGGTGCAATAAGTCAGGATTGCCCACCTGTCAAATTTAAAACTTAAAGCAAATACAAGAGCTGCTTATCTCAAAAGTAACTGCTCAAGGCTGCTCAGTGAGCTATGCAGCTGGGAGCTCAGGGACCAGGGGAGTGTTGGTGTGTGCACCTGTGGCCCAGGTGCTTTGGCGCAGCGTGGGCTGCGCCTCGCTGGCCAGCATGCTTACCTCAGTAGACATCTCTGCAACAAAATACACTGACGTTGCAACATCAAAACTGTTGTTTCTTACTTTTCTGTTGTTACTTTGTTAAATAACTGTCTAAAATTCTTTCAATTGCACCTTTAGGTTATTAATCAATTATCAAAAATGCTCTCTATTTATTCCCTAAATTTATTTTACATGTTTTCTTTCTCTCACAAATAGCACTTTTTCTTTTGGAACTATTATTTATCCTAATCCATGTTACTGTGGCAACTTTTGAAATACTATACATCTCTACCTTTCTTCATGTCAGGCTGCTATTTTTATCCTTTCCCCCCAAACTTTCCCCTTCACAGTGATCAGGCAGACACGAGAAGGTGCTGGTGGGCGAGGGAAAGTGGGCAGTGGTCCAGGGTTTTATAGAAGAACCCATAGTATTTTGGAATTAGTTAAAATCTTACTAAATCCCTGTTGACTGTTTTTAGATGGATCAAATGCTTCTTCATCTGTAGCTATCCAAAGCAAAGGTTGCCCTCCCCAGACTGGCCCGGCATTTCCAGGTTAGCAGAGCTCTGTGCTGCAGCTATTTTGGGTTCCTCATGCTAACCTGACACCTAGCAGTACAGGCTGTCGGTTTCTGTAAACACTGACAGGCAGTCCCCAAAATAGTGGTCACTGCCAGGCTGAATTACTCAAAGTTAAAGTTGAAAGTGACAAATTTAAAAAGGCTTTGAAATGACGTTGAAGCTTGCTGGTGTGATATTTGTCATCACAACAACCACAAGTAGGTAACAGTTGATTCAGGCCTGGAGACACGTACTCTCTCAAACTGCAAACTGTTTCTGTCAGGGTGTGTCTGTTTGTGATGCAGAAACGGGCTTGTCTAAGGCTCCTCCACATGGACCTGAGATTCCAGTTTTGTCAGTGACTAATGATAACATCCTGTCAGTAACAGATAGAGCGATGGAGAGCCAGGGTGAACAAAATAGACCAAAAACAAAAGAGAACAATTATTTTGTTAAAAGCCTTTTCAGGTCAGCTGACATGGGAACAGAGATCCCTTAATACCCCATCATTACAGTGTGTTCTGCCTCTATAATAGGAAAACCCACATAATGTCCCATAAAGACAAGGTGAGGATAGATAATGGTTTAATGGATGCTTGTCTGGACCCAAACTGCCTTGTGTTTAGTTTATTATACATGTTTGCTTAAACCCTGATCAACTATACTTTAAGAGCAAAAGCATACACATTAATTATTCTTTGTGTCTTTCTATTTGGTATGTTTGCATGTTGGATGAATGCTTATTGTGACTTGGTTTACTTTACATTTCCTTTTTCATTTGGTCAGTTGCCCTGTCCGAGGCCACACTAGAATATTTATTATTCATATATTATGCTCATTTTCACGTTCATCGTGTTTTTTTTGGGTTACTACTTGAATAGGTTTACATGCTTTAATGCTTAAAAAAACCCCATCAGTTTTCTCATACTATCCAGTGCCGCGACTCTGTATTCCCCCAGTCTGAAACACCCTGTTTTAGAACCAGTCTGCTCTGATTGGTCAGCTCACACATGCCTGACCCAGCACCTCTAAACAACCACAACAACAACAGAGCAGCTGTACTAAATCAATTCTTATGTGCGAAACTAGCTGCTAAGCATAAATTATGCTCAAGCTGTCAGCTACAGTTTTGTATTTTACAATGTACTGGGCTGGTATCCTTTATGCATTTATTGTGGATATCTGTTGTCCCAAATGGAGAACTTTTACGATGGTCCTTTGATCTGTCCTCTGTAGCCCCCCTCAGGCGAAAATCTCTCCTTCAAAATATGTCGAAAAGAGGGAATAAACATGGTGTGCTGAAGAGGAGCTGTGCCTCATGTCTTGATTTTGATGAACTGTTGAATCCCCATACTAGTTTGTTCCCCACGTGATCCATTTTGTGAAATACAAGCCCTTTTCCCCCCCAAGTGCCTTAGACCAAATGTTCACATTTGTGAACTGTAAAGTAGTGCACGGAAAGAAAAGTGTTGCAGATATTTATAGCCAAGGATGAACACTGTTGATTCTGATAAATAATAAATAGCCTGGTGGTGTTTCCTGTGGTGATCCCCCCCCAGTCTGACTGAATCCATGCGACAAACACTATGAGCCCTCAATGGCAGACTACTCTACATCTGTCTCACTTTAGATCTCTACTACGGCTTTTCAACTGTAACTAGAAAACAACAAAATATCAACCAATTTAAAAAAAAAAAATAGAAATGTAAAAGTTAGATTGTGTCCCAGGCATGTAGGTTGAGTCAGCACAACACAAGAACCACCACTGCACGCAATATACACTAACTGATTGGCTCGAGACAAATTGCTGAGCACATGAATGCCTCCGAGGTAAGCCTCCCTTTAGAATTTAGTGCCATCGTGACGTGTTCTGGTGTGTCGTTTTGACGTTAAACCTGATTTGCACGCCATTCTACCACAACCATGGATTAAACCAATTATAAAATCTAGTTTACACAAGCATGTGGATTATAACCCTCCCCATTTTGTTTTTCTTAACCTTTCTTTTGTACATAAATTGTTATAAACGGTCACTGTTCAGCTCTGTACAATTCATCTATTGTAGCCAACTATAATAGGAACCACATTTTATGGACCAGGACTGTTTGATTAGGGCGGGTACACCAGTGGTAGTGCACTCAGTACACAAGGACACCAGTTGTTTTTATAGGCAATGCAAGCAAGCTGTGTTTATACTACACTTTGCAAACACAAGCAAAGGTAGTGTGTGTGTATAGTAAGTACAAATGAATGAGAATATTACTACTCAAGTTATATATTCCCATTCACAGAGGCTCCAGTTGGTCACATTTGGCATTTAGCTACTTGTCCAGTTTTACTAAAACAAGTGCTTCAACTTTCTTCTGACTGGAGGCAACTTTCAAATTGTTTAAACGTCTAAAATACAAACCACAGTCTACTTTCTCGTGGGCTGTGTGACTTACAAGGGAAAAGACAGTTTCCTGCCCCATAGTGACACTTCTGCTCAGACTTGTTTTTAAGATGCGTTCAGAGGCACACCTTCATTCCTTACTGACATGAATGATTATAACCCACCTAACTACCTGGTGGCCTAGAAATGGGTAGTAAAAACAGTCATAAATGCTGCTTGAGGTTTGAATTAAGCAGCCCTTTCACCTAATCCGAATGCAACATAAATAAATCACAATATCATCTTGGTTCCATATGTTTGCCTGTCCTGATGTGCTGAAACTGTGCAGTAATCATTAGCACCTGCTCACCCACCCAGGCCAGCAGCCAGCTCAGCTTTACTGCCAGTCACTGGGTCTATTTCTGTCAGTGTCCTGCTACAGGAGGCCACACAGACAGCAGTGCACTGCTGCAACACTGCACCTTTACTCACATCTTTTCAAGCACAATTTAAATACTTAAGACTCCCTCACACACCATGTAAAACCAAGAAAAACAAATAAGCTGAAGGTCAATTCTACTCGTTTGGATATTTAAACAAGTGGAGCTTCTGAGGGAAATCCTCCCCCAAAACAAAACTTCTTATAGTAGAGATTACTTACCATTGTAGCTTCTTGGTAGAGAGTCTTTTGAGAGAAATCGAAGTGCAGCTGGCTTTAGCCTTTCGGTGGCTTCTCACAGCAGCCGTCAATGTGGTCCGAGTGAGTAAGTAATGCCAGGTGGGCGAGGAGCTGTCAGGCTATATCCAACCGCAAACCACTCCCACCTGTCTCCGCCGCGTGGACGCGCACCGTCAGCGCGCGGGCCACTGTGCGCCAGTAGAAGTGAAAGCTGTCGGCTCTCTGATTAAAAAGCACCAAAGATTACATTCCGTTTTTATATTCAGTGATTTATATTAATTTAAGTACTAATAATCACAATCATTGAGACAAAAAATTAACAAATCCTAGAAATCAAAGTAAGACACTGCAACTGGTAATGAGTCTGCTTTCTTTCATTTATCAGTGATGTACTCCAGGACTAAAAGTTATGCACTTACTATTTTATATAAAATAAGATTTCATGGTAAAAAAAAAAAA